>NW_021025260.1:453158-463468 GCF_004153795.1 Camellia sinensis
ATCCGGGTTATCAACCCTAAGAATACCAGACCCAAACTCAAAGGAATCGGAATCTGATTCCGACTCCACAGACTCTGTGGAATTAGATTCTGGTTCACTACCCGACTCAGAACTGCTAGACAGGTAGCCCTCCTCCAGCTGCCAAATAAGTGGTAGTGTGTCAGATGCATCCAAGATATTGCTAGAAAGGTTCGCACCCGGTTGGTCCCCGACCATGGAAACGGTCAGGTTATCCCCTAAGCTCTCTGAGTCGATCGAAGGATCCGAAAGGAGACATGCCAGTGCTACTCCTACTTGAAGCTCGTTGTTGTTTGAATCACTTTCTGTGCTCTTTGCAGCCTCAGTAGTTAGTTCAGTCTGTTACTCTATATCACTGTCTTACAGCTGCAAGTCAAAGAAAATTTCAAAGCCAGGAACCCGCTGCTTCTCAGAGTTGAACCAGGGCTCGGGGAAACCACAGAATAGGAAGTCTTCACCCTCCTGAACAAAATGACCATTCAGGGTTCCTCGGATAGGTCGGTGCACAAGCTCATAGCGTTTCCCGGTCTACTTAGCTCTGGCTCTTCCTGCTATCTCTTTCTCTTTCCTTACCCAGTCCTCTTTGATGGGTGCAAAGCCAAGACCAAAGGCATGCAAGTTATGTGGCACATCGGCCAACGCAGTAATGCCTTTCCGGCCGCTTCTTCCTAATCCCATTCTGGGTGAAACCAACATTACAGAGTGAGCTAACAGGTAGTGCCGCAGCTTCCTGGTTGCCCATACCAAGGCCAAACAAGCCTTCTCCAGCGGTGTATAGCGGGTCTCGTAATCCAGCATCTTTTTGCTCAGATAGTATATGGCCCTTTCCACTTTGTCTTCTGACTCCTGCGCGAGCATGCAGCCCATGGTAGTCTCAGTTACCGAAAGGTACAATATCAACGGTCTCCCCGGCTCTGGTGGTGACAACACGGGCGGGTTCTGTAGATATTCTTTGATCTGCTCAAAAGCTGCTTGACATCGGCCGTCCCATTGGAATTTCTTTCCTTTCTTCAGGAGACCAAAAAGTGGTTCACAAGTCAAGGTTAATTTAGAGATAAACCGCCTTATGAATTGCACTTTACCCAGAAAGCCTCGCACCTCCTTTTCAGTCCTTGGTGGTGGCATTTCTAAGATGGCCTTGATTTTGGAAGGGTCGACCTCGATGCCCCTTTGTGTAATCAGAAACCCTAGCATCTTCCCTGCTGTAACACCAAACGTGCATTTCTGAGGATTCAGTCGCAACCGAAATTCTCTGATCCTTTGAAAAAACTTTTACAAGGCGGTGTAGTGGCCCTCCCTTTCTTTGGACTTGACAATCATGTCGTCCACGTACACCTCAACCTCCTTGTGGATCATATCATGCAATATTGTGGTCCCAGCCCGTTGATATGTAGCTCCAGCGTTCTTCAGCCCAAACGGCATCACTCTGTAACAGTATGTCCCCCACGGGGTGGTGAAGGCACTCTTTTCTCGGTCTTCAGGTGCCATCACTATCTGGTTGTAGCTTGAGAAGCCATCCATAAACGACAGCAAAGCATGCCCCGCTGTGAAGTCCACTAACTCATCAATGTGCGGTAGGGGAAAGTCGTCCTTCGGACTAGCTCTGTTCAAATCCTTGAAATCCAGGCATACTCGGATCCTGCCATCCTTCTTTGGCACTGGAACGATGTTAGCCAACCAAGTTGGGTATTCGTATACCAGCAGGAAACCTGCGTCAATTTGCTTGGTGACTTCTTCCTTAATCTTGAGGGCCCAGTCCGGGCGGATCCTCCTGAGTTTCTGTTTAACGGGTCGGGCCTCGGGGTCAAGAGGGATCCGGTGTTGTACAATCTCAGGATCGATTCCAAGCATGTCTTCGTAGGACCATGCGAAAACATCTTTGAAATCTTTTAATAAAGCGACTAAGCGCTCACGTTCCTGCGAAGACAACGTGGACCTGATTTGGACCAGCCGTGGGTCCTTCTCAGTACCGATATTCATAGTAGTGATTTCATCCATTAAGGGCTTAACAAATCTTTCGTGCTCTTGTTCAATTAAGCGTTGCAAAACCGGAGGAATTTCTTCCTCGTCGTTTTCATCAAAATTTTGAAAGTCTGAATTAATGCAATAAATCAAGGGCACAGAAAAGTACTCAAAAACCACAGCTGCTAGATTCTCATTAAGCACATCCAAAGCGTCCGATTCCTCGATTACAACAGACTCAAAAGAGAAAGAAAAAGACGACCTAGACAAGACTGTGGCATCCGGGTTATCATCCCCAGGAATACCGGACTCAGACTCAGTCGAGCTGGAACCTGATTCTGACTCACAAGATTCGGTGGAATCAGATTCTGGCTCACTACCTAACCCGGTGCTGCTGGACAAAAATCCCTCTTCATACTGCCAAATGAGAGAGGGTGCGATAGATGCATCCAAAATAGTTGCTGGTAGGCCCATAGCCATTCTATTTTCGATCACGCATGCCGAGAAGTTATCCCCCAAGCACTTCTGTTCGATCGGAGGATCTGAAAGTAGACATGCCAGTGCTACCCCCATTTCATTTTCAGCGTCCTCAGACTGCACTTCCTTACTCTGCTCAGCCTCAGCTAATGGGTTTGTCTGCTCTTCGGCAATGTTATCCCCAGGTAACTGCAGGTCAAAGAAAATCTCAAACCCCGGCACGCACTTCCTCCCCGCGTTCAGCCACGGCTCTGGGAAGCCACAGAACGGAAAGTCCTCCCCGTTCCGGACGAAGCGTCCGTTTAGGGTACCCTGAATGGGCCGGTTCAAAAGGCTCCCCCTTCTCACTCTGGCTCTCCGCGAGATCATCTCCTTACCTTCCTTATTCAATTCCTCTTTGTGGGCAGATAAACCCAACCAAAAGGTCATTCCGGGTTATGTGGCCACCTCGCCGATGCTGCGACTTCCCTTCCGACCGCATCTTTCCAAATCATAATCCGGGGGATATGTTGAAGCTTGTTCCATGAATCGCAAAGATATACCGGGATTTGAGCAGCTGACATTACACCTCCCTCATATTAACATTGCTAAGAATGTTCGTGACAGATCCTGGGATCAGCTAGGGTAAAACCGCAAAGATTAAGAACACATCCTCCATACCTGTTCAATTTCCAAAAACTGGCGTAGATACTCTTCTGGCGGTGGATGGAATCGATGAATTCCCAAAAAACAATGGCTACTATGGGGGTATTTCACCATCTGATGTAAGGTGGATGAAACTGCCTTCACCTGGTGCAGCCACGGCCGCCCCAACAGTAGATTGAAGGTTGCAGGAACTTCTAAGACATGAAAGTCAATCTCATGCTGTCCCGGGCCAACCTTGGTCTGAATTTTCACTGTCCCAGTTACTTCTCTACTGGTGTTGTCATATGCCCTTATCACCTGAGCTGTTGGCACAAAATCCGTAGGTTTCAACCCGATTGCATATGCTGTCCTTGCTGGGCACACGTTGATGGCGGATCCTGTGTCGATGAGTACCACGGCTATCAACTTGTTTCTACACTCTACAGAGATATAGAGCGGTTTGTTGTGGTTCGCGCCCTCAGGCGGCAGTTCCTTTTTAGAGAAGGTCAACATCGGGGTAGCTCCTCCCGGAAAAACTAAGCCCACTAGCTGTTCGGGCGTGGTGTCTATAGAGAGCTTGGCCTTGTCCATGGCCGATAAGACAGCTTGTCGATGCACTCGTGATGCCATAAGCAGTCCCCAGATGGAGATGTCTGCTTGTATCTTCTTTAACTGCTTCAGTACAGCCTCTTGTTCGACTTGCTTCTCCTTCTGTCTCTCAGCTTCCTTATCCTTCCCAGATGCCTCTGGCTGGTCTAGGTGCGGGGGCTTGAAATACCACCCGCTTCTCGTCATATGATCGACCTCACCAATATACCAGGTATCAACTGGCTGATTACTCCCCCAATCCTCATTCGTGTAAGCAAGACATAAATCATCGTCTTCCCACCATATTCCGTCGACAGCCAACAGACACCTGTCTGGCTCTGGTTCAATTGCACTCGCAATACTCTCTGTCCACATACTCGCAGCATTCTCTATCTTCGTGCACACAGCACTCTCAGTCCCCTCAAGGCCCTTAGCTTTCCTAATTCTCTCGGCATCCTGAAACTTTTCTTGTTTCAACTGCGTCAGTACAGCTGGCTGTTCAACAATTCCCGCATTCATAATGTCCAAGTCTCAAGCAAAATTCTTAGCACCGACGCTCTCCGGCGATTCATTCTAATTTCCGGCCCTTCTGGCCATCGCTGATATACTTGCCCCTGCCGAGCCTTGTTCTAACTGAGCTTCATCAACAACGTCTGGCAAGTCATCGAGCCACCTAGTAGTCTCTGCCGATTCCTCATAATCAAACCAGTTGACTGCCGCGTCTCCTGGATCTTGGTCGTTGAAAAACTGGAGGTTGGCCAAGTCCTCTTCCACAATCGTCAAACCATCTGTCCCTTGTTTGAATCCATCTCCTCGGATCACACACAGCTCTGCCCTCTCTGGCAATTCAATATTAGGCTTAAACTGGTCTACTGGCAGAATGTAATCACTCGAATCGTAGGCTTCCCCAGCGACACTCCCAGACTGCTCAAACCCTGATTGAACAATTCCATCCTCCTCTGAAATCTCCTCTGTTCTATCTTTGCCAGTCACCACCATTGGCTCGGGTTGGGTTCTGGAGATGTCCAACATGCACAAAGAGTCAGTGCAGTTAGGAAGGAGCACCTTCGGCTTAGGTAGGTGGGAAGGAGTGATATATATGCTGGGATCGTAAGACACGACCCCAGTCTGGATGAAGTTGATTCTTTTGGGAGGTGGAGCTTGGTTGTGCGGTGGGAGAGGGTTTGTTGTGACATTGGGTTTTTTTGGAGGTACAATCACCTGCTTGTCAATGAGGTCTTGAATCTCATGACGCAATCTGAAACATTGGTCAGTGTCGTGACCATGTTGTTGGTGATATACGCAGTATTTTGCTGGGTTATGGGAAGGAAGGAGTGAATTCGGCAATGGCCTCGGCTCCAGGGGTTTTAGATGCCCTTTCCTGATTAACACCCCTAGAGCCTTGGACAGGGGCATATACAGTGGGGTGAAGGTTCTTTGGCCTCTGGGTTGGAATCGAGTGGTTTGTGTGTTGCTTCCGGACGCGCCGGAGAAAGGTGTAGCTGCCATGGGTCTTGGAAGAGGAGGAGGAATGGTGGTGACCACGCTTACTTCTGAAGCTCTTGCAGTTGCAGCGCCACTTGGGCCTGCATTGTTGTTGCGGTTAAAGGCTTTTCTGGGTTGCTCTCTATCTTGGTCAATCAGACCCTGTTTCATTGCATCTTCAATTTGTACCCCCATTTCATGTAGATCTGAAAAAGTGGGAAAGGGGAGCACAATCATTTTTTTCATCAGTTTTGGCTGGAGATTGCGCACAATCATCCTGATTTGGTCTTTGTCGGTAGGCCTCAAGGTCATCATCGAAGCCTTCGCCCTCCACCAAGTTACGAAATCTGAGAAGCTCTCCTTAGGCTCCTGCCTTATTGTTTCGAGATCTCGGGTCGTAATCTCGATTTGGGTATTGTAAGAGTATTGCGCGACAAAGGCCTCAGCCATTTCATCTCAACTCCGCTTGACATCATCCTCTAACTTCGCATACCAGATAGCGGCCACACCCGACAGGGTCCGGCCGAATAATGAAAGCTTTTGTGGTCTGGTGAGGCCCATTGGCCGTAGTATATCTGAAAATAGCCAGAGATGCACCATGGGGTCCCCTGATCCGTCGAAACGATCAATTTGTGGCATTTTAAACCTATCCGGCAGCGTCACAGCCACGTCGGTATATCCGTCCTCGATATCCGAGATAGCCTTTACCCCTTGGGATTTCTTGAACAACTTCTCAAGCTTGCTCAATTTTAGTGCTGTATGGTCTACCTCAAACTTGAAGGAAGAGTCTGGTTGATTGACAGGCGTAGGTGCCTTAGATAGCTGGGGCAGAATTGGGGGCAGAGCTGGCCCCGTTGGTATGTCCGTATCTGCCTGGACATTTGGCGCCTCTTCGGGTGCCAGGATTCCTGGTGGGGGAGGAACTGGGTGTGAAGCAGATGCTCCGGTTTGTTGTTGCAATCTGGCAATTAACTCTGCCTGTTGGGCCAGCAAATTCATCCCGGCTAACAGCATCCTGCTGCATGGCTCTCATGGTGTCCTGCATCTGATGCATCATTTCCTCAACTCCTGTCGGTCCCGCCATACTGCCCTGATCTGTCTGAACTACTGGCAGGTCTATCTCTATAGCAACAATTGGGATCTCAATCTGACTGTCCACTGATGGGGTAATCCGCTGCTCTGGCAACCTCTGCTCAACCTCTGTCTGATAACCGGGGGTAGAGAGTGGAACACTGGTTGTCTGTCGACTAGATCCTCAGATCGATTGAGTCGGCGACCTCTTGTCCAGAGTGCTTGGGGAATATCTGCTTGGTCTGGCGCAATTGTGCTAAACTACCTAGAAAAAAGATAAATAAAGCAATAATAAGGAAATAAACGAGCAGACAAATGGACAGCATAACGGCGTAACTAAACACAACACACAGTCAGGTATAATTAACACGCAATTGATACACTATTCTCAAAGACCGATCATTATTCCCAAATTACTATTCCCAAATCACTGTCCCTGAAGCTGAATCTAATACCCGCAGATAACTGATTCTGAAAATACTGAACTGATGCCCGCAGGCCCTTGATACCCAAAAATACTAAACCGGTGCCTGCAGGCCTGATACCTAGAAACACTAAACTGGTGCCCGTAGGCCTGATGTCCAAACTTGCAAACTGATACATGCATTCATATGGAGACACACTCTAAAAACACATAACAAACAAGTGAGAGCCAAAACACCCCTATGTTGGGGTATGGTTTCCCTGCCCTATTTTGTCAGGAACTAGGGTTTCACTATGCACGCAGCGGTTTCAAACAACCTATAAACGGGTAAGCAACCCGTCCTAGTTTGGAGTGGTCACTATGGATTCCGAATATGCACTAGGTCGAATGGTCAAAAAGGGGTGCCCCGGTAAAACCGGGGTGTGTGCTCCCATACTGGCAGAGCCCGTAACCGGTCAGCCTTATGGCATGCTTCTCAAAGCAAGCCTCCGGCAAACCGTTCAGGAATAGCAGATGGCAAACACGGTGTCCTAGGTGCACTAATGCACATGCAATGCAAAGAAACACATAAGTGTAATCAAAACAAGATATCATGAGTTCGAGTCAAGTTCACTAAACTCCCCAGTAGAGTCGCCAGAAACTGTGGACGTCCCCGAATGCCCTGGGGGGAAACCCCGTGTTGTTCATTGGGCTCACTACAGTTCAGGACTCAATGTCACGGTCCTGTATCTAATCTCGCAGGGTGCAATGCAATACCGATGAAATCATCAAAGAGTCCAAATCCGGCAAATCATTTTTGAAAACAGATTTTTTGAAAGAAGTGCCAAACATGGACTGCTTTGCCAGATACAGAGTCGCCACCTAAATATTTTATTTTGGGAAATTTAGGAAACCCTGACTCGTTGCCTAAGGCCACGTGTCCGTCATCACCAAAGTTGCCTCGGCTCAGGAACTTGGGTACGATTGGGGAAGGTCACTTCGTGAGCACCCCCGCTCGCCCGATCAAAGATCGGCCTCTACTAACCATGATATCTAGTTTTGAAAACATTATGCGTTCTTATTCCGGTTATTAGCCTAGATTTACTATGTGATGCGCACAACATACAAGTATAAACTGGATCGTCTGAATTGGAACAAAACATTTCATGTTTGTTTATTTGAAAATGGTTTGATGGTGGTATCCGCAAGTAGGCTAAGACGTGGATTTGCCACCCTCGGGTGGACTTAGAAAACATGATTTTGCCACTATCTAGTGGGCTTAAAACTCACAGTTAATGAATTGTTCCAGTTCAAATAACCCAACCTTCACCCACAGACATTCAGGCAGTTATATCACATAAGCACATAGCCTCATGGTAAGCATGCTGTCATGGCAGTCACTCACACGCATGTAAGGATGCTAAAGCATAAAACTTACCGAATACTCCAAGCCAAAACAGAAGCTATGTTAGAAATCCATGCATGATCCTAACTATACAGAAATGCCTAATGCAATACATGCGAAAATGCAACTATAATGGGCTCGGCTATTCTAAACATGGCATATGATGATGCTACAGCTAACACGTATTCAATTTGGAATTGAAATACAAATGCAGTTAATATGGTGCGCCGAGCCCGGTGTATACAAGACAGATGAATGAATACAAACATGCGAGCATAAGTATGCTAATTGAAACATACCCTAATCTAACCATCATAAGCTGGTAAATAAAAGGGAGAAAGACGTGGGGTTGGAAGACATACATCACACACACGCACACTTATTACAGTATTGCCCTCGCTCGGAGGGTCCGAATAAATAATATACAGTCCGAATAAATAAAAAAATCCTAATTAATTAACAGATTAATCTAGGAAAGCAGATAAATTAGCACGCAAATCCACGGACTGCCTCAGCTCTTATTCCGGATGATGAATGATGTATGCTTGAGTTGCCTTGCGCGGAAATCCATTACGACGCCCCAGTTTGCCTCTGTTTGCAATTGTTCTTGGAATATTGTGCAAAGCTCCAGAAGGCCGCTGATTTCTGATTTACTGCAACAGAGAGCAACAAAGGGGCATGTAGACACCCTATTTTTGACCGTCCTCAAGACTTGGACGTCACCATTGGAACACTTGGTGATTACCCTTGTTTGTGTTCGTCTTGAGTTCCCGGAGGTCTCGGTTGCGCGCCTTGCCTCAGGATCTCTCGACTCGACCATGTTGTGTCTGGTTTTGCACCAAACACTTGTGTTTTGCCTTGGAGGGGCAGGAAATGCCTTGTGAGGCACCCCACACATCACCGGCCATGGCTTGAGGCCACCGGCCAGAGATTTTGTTCCATCGGCACTGTATATTGCCGGTCGGCACTCTTTGTTGCTAGTCGGCCGTTTATTTTGTCAAAATGGCAATTTTGAATGGCCGACCACTGTTCATCTACTTTTAGTAGATATTTTGTGCCAGCTGTGATAGCTGGCACCCACTCTGTTCATCTACTTTACTTACATGTGTACATTCAACTCTTCTCATACACACTACTTGCGTAGACCGCATGTTTGTGATCAATTTCATTACTTGTGTAGACCGCATGCTTTCCTTGCATAGACCGCATGTTTGTAATCAATTTCATTACTTGCGTAGACCGCATGTTTGTAATCAATTTCGTTACTTGCGTAGACCGCATGTTTTCCTTGCGTAGACCGCATGTTTTCCTTGCGTAGACCGCATGTTTTACCTGCGTAGACCGCATGTTTGTAATCAACTCCATTACTTGCATAGACCGCATGTTTTACTTGCGTAGACCGCATGTTTTGCTTGCGTAGACCGCATATTTTGCTTGCGTAGACCGCATGCTTATGTTCAATTTCATTGCTTGCGTAGACCGCATGCTTATGATCAATTTCGTTGCCTGCGTAGATCGCGTGCTCCACTTACATGTCTGTGCCTTCACAGTATTGTTATGCTTCCTACTTGCTTTGCGTTGTCACGCATTTTCAAGTACATTAATGTGCATGTTGTTAATCACATTGTACCTGTTAAGTTTGTTTTCTTTGCAGGCGGGATATTGTATGTATGGTTCATTTAAGGCCGGTACAACCCGACGAACCGGACAGGTATGGCATACTCCGAGTGAGACATATCGAGAATCGTATAATTCTCTTACATCCTTTCTGCATTGTAGTGTAGTTTGGTGTATGCTAGCTTAAAACTGTCGCATGTGTGCTTCATTACAGTTTTCTTTGCATGATCATAAGTTATGTCCGGCTTTGTGCAGTGTCTTGCATCTTGCCCCCGCTTTCGGGCGCATATCTTGTTTGTCTTGCATGTTTGTCCGAGTCTTCGGCCTTGTCAAAAATGGGTCGTCTCTAGGCTTTGACATTCACTCCCATCATTGTTATGACTTTCGAGTTCTGTCAAAGAGGGGCAACTGTAGACACCCCATTCTTGACCGTCCTCAAGACTTGGATGTCACCATTGGAACACTTGGTGATTACCCTTGTTTGTGTTCGTCTTGAGTTCCCGGAGGTCTCGGTTGCGTGCCTTGCCTCAGGATCTCTCGACTCGACCGTGTTGTGTCTGGTTTTGCACCAAACACTTGTGTTTTGCCTTGGAGGGGCAGGGAATGCCTTGTGAGGCCCATTCTTCATGTTTCATTAAGGGTCTTTGGCTGTTTGTGGAA
>NW_021025260.1:468019-506293 GCF_004153795.1 Camellia sinensis
TTTTTTTTTTTAAAAATTAAAAATTAATTTGGTTAAGAAATAAAAAATAAAAAATAATTATCATTTTTATATAATTTTTATCTTTCGAGTGTAATAAACATAAATCTCAAGGAGTTTCAGTGTAATTTTTTATCTTGCGTTGGTTTTTAAACAGAAATTTAAAAATTTGACTAACAAAAATTTTTTTCAATTAATTTTTTTTTCAATGAATTTTTTTTTCAACTAATACTAACCGAGGGGGTAGTTGGTAATGCCACTTTAAACCTTGGGGAGGGGATTGTAATTTCTAAAATGTGAGAGGTGTCAATGTAATTTACCTAGTGAGGGCAAAATTGATATTTAAAAAAATTAAATTGCTAAGGGAGGGAATTTGTAAGAAACTTTAAACCTTAGGGGGAGATGTAATTTCCAAAATGTGAGAGAAAAACTGTAATAAATATAAATCTCAGGAGGTGTCAGTGTAATTTATCCTTAAAAAATTATAAAAATTGTTCCTTATTAGAATTTTTTATTTAACAGAATTAACTAAAAAAATAAAATTTCTAGCTATTCTCCTATACAATGATAGAATACCTGAATTATTAATTAAAATAAATTTTTGATATCATTAAAAATTATTAATTGATTTGATAATTTATTAATAAAAATTAGGCGTGGGCGCAGGATGGTTGAGGCCACGGAATCTCCAATCTACCATCCATCCATCCATCAGATTGGCGGATTGGCGAAAATCAATCCGCATCTGTATGCTAAATCGACAGATGTGGATTGAGCGGATTGACGGATATATGCGAATCGGTTTGGCGGTTTAAAATTTTATAAATTTTCAACATAATTCAACTTGTGCACTTAAAAAAAAAAAAAAAAAAGAAAAAAAAGAAGAAGAAAGTATTACAGTTAATGACTTAAAAAAGTATTACAATTACTGCATGTCTCATCCAAAGAAAAAAAGTTTGAAACATTAGAATATCACAATCACTGCATGCCTCATCCACATATTACAATCACAACATGCCTCATCCACATAAAATATTACAATCTGTGATTCTTAAAATATAAAAACAATGCAAACCACCAAAACCAAGAACAAAGCAATAGTAGAGATTGTATGTCTCTATATTGTTACATTTATATATGTTTTTGAAAACAAAAACCAACCAGCATATATTATATTTTCTATTTATTACTTTTAGAGTTAGATTTAAAAACCAAAAAATATAAATAAATAATATGTTTATTTTTTTCAATTCAAAAAATATATTCAAGTTAAAACTTTTTTTCAACAGAATATTTGAACTCTTTTCAATTGAAAACACAAACAAAATATTCAAACAAATTGAAAACACGAAGTCTTATAAATTACTAAGGATATCGCGGTTTGGCGGTTCGGTTGCGGCCAAAGGAACTTCAAATCCGTCATCCGTCCACCAAATTGACGGATTGGAGAAAATCAATCCACAACCGTCCGCTTGACATCACGCATCCGTCCAAAATGCGGCGGATTGGTTCGGTTCGGTCGGTTTTGGCGGATCGGTATATCCGCTGCTCACCCCTAATCTCTAGGTAGACTAAAAGTTGAAAAATATCTTCTTCTCCCTCTTCACTCTCGTCTTTGACCTTTCTCTTTCTCTCATTTTTCATCTTTTTCTTTGAGAGACAAAGGGTTCGTTTGGTTTGTGTTTTAGAAACAATTTTCTGAAATATTCTCTGAAAACACATTTTTGCGAGTAATCAAATCAAAAAAATTTTTTCAAAAAAATTCTCAGAAATGTGTTTGGTTGTCTTTTTCCAGGATCACTTTTCAAAAAAAATTCTTAGAAATCCATTTGGTTGGTTTTTCAGAAACAAAAAATACAAACACCCCCAATTATAAAAAAATAGTGTGTAAACATTTTTTTTTTTTTTTTTTTTTTGAGAATCAAGCAAAACAACACAACATATTATGCATGAGGTAGAAGTTTTACAGATTTTGGTAGTTGGTGTGCTGGCTCAACAAGAGTTGTTTTGGCAGTTGGTGTTCAAGCAAAACAGCACAACCAAATCAACCTCCCACTATGGGTTGTTTTTTCTCACAAAACTATCAACTAAAAGCTGGCAATCCGTAAAATTAGTAAACAAAATATATATTAAAAGCATCTACTAAAAGTCTACATATTGACAACGATAACAAAATCTTCTACTTTCTCTCCATGAAAAATATCTTTCATCATAGAATAAAAAGAATTAAGTTCAAAATCAAAAGATGATTTTTGCTTCAAAAATCACCACACAAACAGATGTTAAGGAATTGGCAAAGCATAGGCAACTGAGAATCAACAAGCAAATGCCATTTTATCTACAATACATGTTCTTGCAAACTGCGTTAACTCTGTACAAAATGAAGACTACTAGATTTGTCGAATAGTATGAACATGGAAGTTCATAAAAGACACAGATACATAAAGAAAAGTTATTGGAGACTTGCACTTGTTTTAAAACCTTCTACAACAATACTCATTTTCTTCTGGAGGTTCTCATTTTCTTCTAGGTTGTGCAAGGTGAGGAACCAATCAACTACAACATAGCAGAAACAACTTACTGCCAGCAATCTCCAGCCTCAAACCACACAGCAACCTGTAGGCCAAACAGCTCCATCCACATATCAGCCATCCACACAGTACCATCCACATATCAGCCATCCACACAGCAACCACATAGCAACCTGTAGGCCAAACAGCTCTAGACCACACAGCAACCTGCAGAACACAGCAGCCATCCACCCAGACCAGAAGCAACAGCAGATAGTGATGCATAGACCTTCTCAGACCAGATTCTTGCAAATTAGCTACCAAGACCATGGCATAAATTATTGCTGTTCTACCTCTCACATAGATTATCCTGAAGGAAGTCTCCAACCTGAAGGAAGCCTCTAATAGTAGGCAGTTACAACAATCAGTCCATGACTAGAAAAAGCCCAGCAGCACATTAGACTACACCTCTGCCCTCAGCAGCACATTTTTCCTATAGCTTGCACTCCACTCAGCATAAAAAACTGAGCAAAACCAAGCTAAACCAGCAAAACCAGTTGAGACAGCAGAACTGCAGAACAAGCCACAAATTCTAAAAATCACAGCAGTAAAACTACATATTAGATGCAGAGTTACCACAACAGCAAACACACTTCAAAACTTCAACACACAGATGCAGAGCTCACTAATTTGCCAGCAAGACAGCAACACAGAGTTCCACACACGGATACAAAATATCACCTAGATACAGAACACGTGTTATTCTTGTTCATCACCCAGAGGTGACCGAATCCAAACATCAGAGAAGGAGAAAAAAACCAAACAACCAGAGCACACCAGCAGTCAACAAGTTAGCCGCAGCACACAAAGAGGACCATAAGTACAGAGAAACTAATATGTATGCATACGCTACTCTTAATATTAACATGAATAACAATTACATCAATTTTCAAATTTAGCTCCAATTACCTTAGACCAAGCATAGAAATGCAAGGAAGTCAGCTTCCCAGGATTAGGTTGATCCATGTGGATATTTAGCTCTGACTCTGATCTATGTAGCACCCACGGTCAATCGCCATGTCTACCAATGTTTTTTGTTTGATCTCCCACATAGTCCTGATAATTTACCATATACTAAACAAGATGCTGCAAACATATAATTAAGACAAGTACATCATCCATACTTGTAAATAGCTTGAAGTTCCACCTGTCAGATGGCATCACAGCCCACATATCCACTTGAAGAATCATAGTGAGGAAACAATTGAAGCAGATGAAGCCATAATGAAATATAAAATTAAACAATAAATAACCTGAATTTGTGTACCTTATGTATGCTGAACGAAAAAATGGAAAACCACAAGAACCCCATGATTTAAAAAAAAAGAGATCATAATAGTAAAACAACTAGCCTATGGTTTTAAAATAAAAAGTACCCCATGGTTCCAAAAAACCATACATGACCAAACAAACATTAAAAAACATGCAACTATAGTACTGATACATGAACCATACATGCACAAGAAACAAATTTAAATAATTGTACATCAACACTTCTAACATAATTCAACTACCACAAGCTGTTTGAAAATAATAAAAAATAAAATAGTACAACATAATTACTACCGATGGTGGAGCTACCATCACAAAACAACAAGTTCAAGCATTGTTTCAACCACAGTTTGGAATATCCTACGTAAGTACAATGACAAACAAAAGTACCAGCAAAAGCATCATAATAGTAAAACAAAGAAAAGCATTGCATCCACAACAAACCCAAAACAACCACTTCCCCCCAGTACGAGGCACTTGCGCAGGTGTAAGATGCTGTATCCCACCATCATAGTCATCTACCCAGAGGAAGGAGCCCCTATGATTATCCCAATTAGGACAACGGAAAAAATAACGACCATTGTTCGCTTCGGTGCAAGCCATAATCACCAACATTGGCCCAGCGCCATATGAACAATTTGGTGTCACCTTCATCTGCATATGACGTGAAATTGGCAATCCCATTTTAAAATCTATACAAGAAATACAAATATAATGTGAAGTTTAAAACATTAACCTACTTTGATTATGTGCTCCATTTTTTCCAATTACCAAAAAGAATCTACGTACTTGTTATCATATACCTATTGTTGTATGTGGGAGCCGGATAATTGGAAGAGTCGGAAGCGTACTCTGGAAGATAGATACTACACGGCTCTATCCTGCACGATCAGAATGCCGAATAATATAGATAGGCCGAATAGATATTGAACTATGGAGCCGAGTAAATAAGAGGATGGTGAGTGAAAAGTGGGCCTGGCCCCAAGGCGAAGGGAACAAGTATAAATAAAGGAGCGACAGAATAAGAGAGGCAGGTGAGAATTGTTGTGCTTAACTTAGAATACAAGCATTCTTGAGTGTAGAGACTGACTTGTCCGTCGGAGTGCTAATTCCGGCACCCCCGACTGGAGTGTTTATTCCTTTTCAGGTGACTATCAGCGGATCACGAGCTCCCCCTAGGATCAGAAGAGTATTTCCAAACCACTTCTCCACATTGTATGCTTCCCACATAGATGCTGCAACCTCATCTCGCCATTGTCCCATCTGCACTAGTTGTTCACGTGACATGTTCACATGGTTGTGTTGTTGCATAGCTGGTACTCCATCTTCATTTCCGTGGACATTTTCAACTCCAACTTCACCTTGAACTTCACTTGCACCTTCACCTCCACCTTCACATTCATCTTCATCTTCGTCTTCATCGTCATCTTCATCTTCATCTTCATCACTTGATTCTTCTGCACCGAAAAATTCATCCTGTTCTTGCACCATCCGGATCCAATTGTGGAGAACACAACATGCCATAACAATTGGCCCTTGTTGTACCATATCATACCGTGGCATGTGTCTCAATAATGGAAACCATTGCTTCAACACTCCAAAGGTTCTTTCAATAACATTCCTTAAAGAAGAATGTCTATGGTTGAAGAACTCCTTTGGACCATGATAGCGACGCCGCCTATTGAACTCTTGCAAATGGTATTTTTGGCCACGATATGGGGCTACATACCTGGGCATGTGTGTATACCTGACGTCAACGAGATAATGCTTGTCTAGAAAGAAAACACTTTTAGTAAGAACATGTCATGGCATATTTGGGTGTGAAAAAAAGGAAAATACAAAATTTAAAACAAATACACTTTCTAGGTGGTGGGTGTGGAAAGTCAGCAGAATTTGTGGTAAGTGCTTCTAGAAAAATTCTCGAATCATGTGCACTACCTTCCCAACCAGTGTATACAAACATAAACTTCATGTCAAATGAACATGCAACCATGACATTTTGAGTTGTATGCACTTTTCTACCTCGATATGGCATTTGGTCACCTTCTGGTGCCACAACAACAATATGTGTGCCATCTATGGCCCCTACACAGTCTTAGATGACATAACTTTAAATTAATTTATCAATTTTTGGGTTAAGCCATATAAAATAATGCAAATGAACTGCCATTTTTGTTACCTTAAACTATGGCCAGTACCGTTTGTCATTTCGAATTTTAGGATGGGTAATAGCCATGTTCAGTGGTTGGATTACAAATGGTGCAAGATTTCCCAACGCCCGCATCATAAGTACGAAATGACAATGAATTGTCTCATTTGAGTGCTGAAATCGATCTCTAGCATTTCTTGTTCCTGAACTTTGACCACAGATAAATAAAAACATAGCCAATGACTCTTCCAGTGACAATCACATGTTCGACTAGTTTACAACATTTCTATGGACGATCTGTTTAACCAATTCCACAAATGTCGGGACTTCTATTCGCAATTGTTCACGAATTGATTTAGGATTTCCACTTAGTAAGAATTTTATGTACTGGTCACTGGTGTATGGGCAATTATGTTGCGGTTGTCTCGTAGGAATGTCACGTGTTAGTTGACAAACCATGTGTAAGTCCATCACATCATCGTCATCATCACTGTACGGGTCGTACATATTGTTCGGTTGTCCTCCATTGGGTCGTGACGACGACATCTAAAGCGGAAAGTGTAAAACAATCAAGGTATTATCAGTAATGATATGAGTATAGCACTAAAAATTTAATGAGGACATTGCAACAAAGAAAGCATGGCGAAAATAAATTACGACAACATAGTGCTAAGTCTAAAGTGAAATCACATAGACATCATGATATATCAAGTTAGCTCAACACCGAACATAGTCCAAACCGAAAGGAAAAAACAAAAAAATTAAAACAAATAAAATTTAGGTTTAACAAATGCCAAAAAAAAGAAAAATACACCCAAACAATTCTGCGAGCATCTTCATTTCCTTCACCTCAAACCGAACAGTGGGATGACCAAGCTTTTCACAAACTGAGGATCCAAAGGTACCTCATTTCCGGTTCCATGGTCATAAACATGGTTCGCCATTCTAGTGATGTGAACATGTTCATGGCCTTCAAAAACAAGCTCGAATCCAGGGCCATTGATTTTAGGATGGCCGTACATGCTGCAATGGAGTACGCATCAGCTGCCCCAGCGTTGGCCTCTGCTTGAAGGTAAAACCGTTTACGTGCTTCACATGAACGTTGCCATGATTGCAGTGCATCATCCATTTTTGGGTTCTTGCTGGACTGACCCTGGCCACTAGACTTACGCTTACTTCAGAAGGGCAAGATTCATTTACTATGCCTTTTCCCGACGTATATGCATGAAAGCGTTCATCTATTTCTCGCTCGTCATCAGATGTGGGTGCACCCTGATGAGAAGAACGGGCAAAAGCGCTAGTGGCAAATGACTTGGCAAATATTTCTAACATGAGCTCATAATGTTCAAGGCCTTTGCTTTGGAATTTTTTTTGCATTTGGGTGTGCCTACAAGTTGTAAACATTAATTAATCATTTTAAAAAATATTTCTCTATACACATGGTTCTGGTAAATGTATGCGCCAAAATTATTACCTGAACATAATTTTTCCAAACATCGTCTGGGGCTGTCACTGTTTGAGTTATTGGATCCCAGCCAACAAAGTCTTTGTAGTTCACCTCAAACGCCCGAACTTACCCTTCAATTTTTTTAGCCCAAAATTTTTTCCAACGTTTTTAGTCATCTCATCATCAATTGTTTGCCACTGCCTTGGGTAAAAACTCCTATCTTTCTTTGACATGGAAGGACCCTCTTTCTTAATTTCGTCCACCAATATTTCTAAAAATATCTTCACAATTTTGGACCCCCACATCTTAAAGTCTCATTATCGTTAGCCATTCTAGCCTAATACAATTGCAACAAATTACCGTTTATAGTTATGTGAACAACTTAAGTTCCAAAAATAGTTTAGCAGTAAGTGAAATTAAGCATATGCATAATAATAGCCATTACGAATATTTAATATGAGATTCCGCGTGCAAAAGTTTACCGGATAAGGACAATCGTTTTCAGCAGTGGAGGAATTGACTGATGGTTGAGGTGATCTCTTCCTCTTAGCCCTTGGTGTATTGAACAATCACCGAGGAGTACAAAGTTGGCCTGGTTTAAAATCAAAATGAAAAATTCAGTCATGGACAATCTTGTGCACTATAATGCACTTGCATAATACCTATATTTTATATGGCATAGATGAGCAGAATTTTTGTATAATAGTAGACCTTCAGAACATAACAGTACTATACAAAAAAAGAAAATAGGAAAAATAGTAGAAAAGTGACTCGTGAGCAGAATGAGCAGAATTTATATGACATACATGAGCAGAATTTTCGTATTCTTGCTTTTTCTAAATGAAAGTAATTTTCAAAGTTTCACTGATAGTATGGGAAATTAATCAAAATAATAATAATAATAATAAAAATAAATAAAAGAATAAAAAATAAAGGAATAAAAAAGAGGAAATATACTTCATTATAGTTAACAACTTAACAGATCCAATACATTGAAATGAAAGAAAAAACCCACTATTAATAAACTTATAAGAAAATGATGTGATAAATAATATATATATGTAAGCGCTGAAATGAACTTGAAAACATTCAAGTTTAATGAAAGCAGATAACAAATATGGGATGTAAATCTTCATTACGCATGTACAAGGATTCTAGCAGCTGAACTAATTAGTGATAAATTGACACCAAAAGCGGCACGACAGTTCTAACTTCTAAGTTACAACAATGATGCACCAGATCTTAGAAGAGAGTGTATTTTCAGTTATTCATCATGTTATACAGTTCCATGTATGCCATAGGAAAAGTAGAAGATATTTAATGGAAATATCTTCTAAGTCAGAGATGTTCTTAGCATGGTTTCATAACTCATATATCATATCAACTAAAAATGAAGACTTCAATGGATATAATTGTTTGCATCATATCAACTAACATCAAACCCAACTACTAAATTAGATGTCCCATTCATCAATATCAATCAAAACTCGTAATTGAACAAAACATAAAAATATTTTTAAACCTCTGTAAATTTGATTAAGTGACTCTGGTGTGTGACTCTATGGACTACGATTTTTAAAATTTACCGATTGGGAAATTCACCACAAATTGACAAACCCAAAGGCAAAAGCCATGTGAACTTTGTAAACCAAAATTAGTCAATACATTGTTCAAAACTCACAAACCCAAATGAAATTAAAAAAAAAAAAAAGTATTCATTCATTAGAAATACCTCTTGCTTGCCTGCTTTTGGAGGCCCTCAAATCCCACCGTCCTCAACGAAGTTTTGAGCACCACCTCTCCATTTTTGCAGCGAAGGATGAAGTTATGCTTCGTCTTGGTGGGGTTCGAAGTTGGTTGGTTTGCATTTTATAGAGCCCAGAAAAAAAAATGATGGACCTTGATGTTACAAGTCCCGATTGTGTGAAGATTTAATTCAGTTTGACTAAGACCAAAGCTAGGGCACGATTTGGGGAAATCTATGAGGTAGAGAGGTTGTGGCTGTTCAAAGAGGACCCGTACGAGCAGATGCCCCCTATTGCCTTAAGCCTGTGCGACACAGAGATGAAGGAGGTGATAGACAGTGTCGGTGCATCTAATGCGGAAGATTTCTCAAATCTTGAACAACGTACTGATGGGGGGAAGGCAAGTGGGTATCTTCGAAGGCACTTGGGCGAGTGCAGATCTTGGCGTACAGGTGTGAATCGTCTTCCTTGACACAGCCGATAGAGAGCCGTTGGACTGCCTCTGAAGGATTTTCTTTGTATCACAGAGATGAGGTCACAAAGGTTCTTTTGAGAAAGAGAAGTTATGATAGAAGATGCATCTTTAGAGAAGTTTTGAGAGAGAGAAGTATGTTGGGAACATTTCTCTGAGATGAGTCTTCAGAGAATATTTCAGAAATTTGTTTGCCAAACGCGTTTTGGTACTTTTTTCTCTCAAAAATTGTTTCTGAAACACAAACCAAACAAGGCCAAACTCATCCCTCCCTCATTTGTGCTTCTATTTCTTTTGATGGTAATGGTTGTTGTGAAGACGAGGTAGCTAACAACGACAACGATCTGCAATGGTGATGGCGAGGGTTACAGCTACGATGGTGAGTCTTTCTCTTTCTCTCTCCACTTTTCTTCATTTTTTTTTTCATACACTGTCATAGATGTATGTGTATATGTGTATATATATATGTATGAGTATGAGTTCAATTCAATATTTTACACAAAAATTTCACCCCTACTTAGATTTTCGAATTCGACCGAACCGACCGTCAAACTGTCTTCTTTAATTCAGTCGATTTCGAACCACACTTCAGTCGACCACGGATCACCAATTTCTTAACCTGAAGGTGTCGGTTCAGTTGACGGGTAAAGGGTAAACCCGAGCCAAAGCGATCCGTGAACAACCCTAATTGAGATAGAACTTGTTATAATTTCAACTCCATGTCACCCCCTCAACTAGAAATCCTTACTCCACCACTATATATACACTATATATACATATAAGTAGTTGGTCCGGAGTGTTTGATCATAGACTTCTTAAAACTCATGAACAAACAAGGCAAAGGTAAAAAGCACTAGTAAACACGAAGTAGCAAGTACTCGGAATAGCTTGAGATTCGGTCGAGATATAAAAAATGACGTCACGATTAATACCCATTGCTTTGCCATGGTGCACATGGAATTCGGCCAAAAATTTCAATGGTTAGGCCTCTAATTTCGCAATTTTGCCATTTTAAGAAATACTTATTTCTTTAATTACTTGATCTAAACAATTCCGTTTGAAACTAAGTTTTTTCTAGCATGTTTATTTTTTATTATATTTCCAAGATTTGAGCTTAACTCAAATATTTTTATTTTTGACAAATTTCAAATTCTCTTTGATTTAGGTTTGATTAGTGAGCATTGTCTTTTTAATTTATTTCCTATTGTAATTAGGCATTTTCTTTCATTATAAAGAAGGATTGTAAGTCCTAGGGAAAATATGTTTATTTTGAATAATTAATATATTTTTGAAGGGAGAGTATCTTTTTTATTCAAATTCGTAATTGTTCTTTGTATTTTGTTTTCATCCCTTACAATTCTCTGCATTAGTAATGAACCCAATTTTTTTTATTATTATTATGTAAATCATAAGTGAATGACTCGATCCACAGCCAACGGTATTATGCCTTTTGGAAAAATTCTCGTGGGCTAAAATTCTAACTGGACATTTTACATGGATCTGCAAGCAAAGATGTGAACTAGAGTTTTTTAGGTACAAGACAAAGGCAAGGTTAATTTTGTCTTTTCACAATGAAATCTGACTTTGATAAAAAAAAATATTTCTCAACAAAACCCGCGGGTTAAGTATGCATTTCATTACTTTTAACGAAAAGTGTAACAACAATATTTTAGTCTAAAATTGGTAAGACTAATTAACTATATTAAAATCAACAACACTATAAATTCATTTTAATCAATTTAAAATTTATCTAAAAAAAGAAATTAATGGTTCAGATTCATTTCATATATGAATCTTACACTTTATTAATTCAACTTTCACTACACAAATACATTCAAAATAAATTTGGGTCCGTAAGGGTGGGTGGCTAATATTTTTCTATTAAAATGTAGGAGATACAATATTTTAGGGTCATATATACTACATATGTAAAGTAAATGAGTGTTGGATAATATGATTCAACACTTAAAACTAAATGTATCAAATGATAATCAATTAAACTTGTTTGATAACCATAATTGATATCACTTAAAAATTTAAGTACCTCTTAAAACGTAGGCAAAAATTTAAGAAAATTTTAAATCATATAAAACTTACTTAATGTTAACTGAATTTATAAATACTAAATATAAGTATCGATATACACTATTATAAACTCACTACCACCACACCACCAACATTATGCCACTGCCACCACTACCACTACCACTACCACTACCACTACCACTACCACCACTAGCAACGCTACTCTAACGCCCCTAAATTATCTTCCGTTTTATAATTTAAAACAATAAATATTTTCTAATTCGTACAACAACTGCCATCAAGTTATACAGTCCTTTATAGAAATATTTTTTTTCTCCTTGAACTATTCCAAGGGAATGTATCATTGTTCCATTTACATACACAAAACAATAATAATAACAGCTCAAGAAGTAAGAGAAATACAAAAATAAAATGCCTTTACGCCATACACATTCTCAAGGATAGTCCTTGTGTAACGCCTCAAAATAATTACTATAACTCATACTTAACATCAAAATGTGATCATAATGACAAAGTAGTTATCTTTCATTGATTTACAATTAAGCTTTACAAAATAGTGATATAATAGAAAGACAAGATGAAAGTTAGACAAATAAAAAATACACTAAAAGTTTACATCTTTCCAAGACGATACTTAATTAAAACAAAAGTGGAGTTAAGTCCAATACAGTTAAAGCCCTTGGCTTGCACAAAAGTAAATACAGTAAATACACAAAAGAAGCTCTCGTTCCAAGTCCTCCTAAGCTATTGCCTTGGCAGAGGCATATCATCAGCACCTGAAATGTTTTTCCCATATAGGGTGAGCCAAAGCCCAATAAAAATAATCCATCACAGTGTATGAATTTTAACGAAGATATAAGGTGAATGCATATGCAATGCTCATACCAAAACATTTTATGCCTCTTTCCAAAACCATGCTATGCCAAGTTAATATCATAGTTCGTAAATCATTTCCTTTATAATAGAAAATAGGACAGTGAATCACACTCTGGGAATTTCAAAACAATAAAACATTTCCCAAAAATTTTGTTCGGATGAAACCGTAAATCGGGACCCATGTAAACGTAGGTTATACAAGCATTACTATTGTCATTTCACGAAAATTTCATTCGTGGGATCGGCACCCATGTAAACGTGCAGTTTTTAGGACTTTCATCATGGACACTCAGGTCAACTTATTTCAACATTACAATACATGTTTCCCAGATTCACCTACTTTTTTTTTTCAAAATGATAAACATTTCCAATGTATAAGCATGAGATAATGCTCAATGCAAATGAATGAGAAAATAGTTTCAATTCTCCTAATTCACATGCAATTTCTACAACACTCATAGTTATCCTCCATCGATAGCCCAAAACAGATATTTCTAATAAGCAAATAAACAATTATCAATAAAGATAAACTCTCCAAATTTTTAAGAGATGAGTGATAATACATAACTAACTCCACCATCCTCATCAACATCAATCTAATTTCACAATTTCAATATCAATCTCATAATTTACATAAAATCAACATTTGAGGCATTTAGGGCAACATCCCTTTTCCAAAATCAATCCCAATATTCAAAATCAATAGTTTATTCCCAACTCAACATTATTTTGCATATCAAAATCATTGTCAAGGATTCATTTTTTTTTTTTTTTAAAAACAGCCCTCTTTTGATTTTTACCTAAAACCCTAGATTGTTCAAAATCTTCTCACTACTACAAAAACAGATAAAGATCACACTTTTTTTTGTGTGATCTATGTTATTTAATCACACTTTGTAAGTTTTGTCAAAATGTGATCTTTGGGAGTGTGATTAAAAAGGGTAATTTTTAATCATATCTTTTAAGTGTGATTAAAAACATTAGATCACACCTTTTAAGTGTGATTAATAGCATTTAGATCACATATTTTAAGTGTGATTAAAAACTAATAAAACTTGTGATAATAAACATATAGATCACACATTTTAAGTGTGATTAATAGCATTCAGATCACATCTTTTAAGTGTGATTAATATCTAATAAAGCATATGATTAATAATGAGATAAGATCATATGTTATATGTATTTTTCATCACAGTTAATGCATGTGATAAAAAAAGATGCAGCGCATTTCAAGAATGTAATACACACTATATACTATATTTTGAATCACAACCACATATTGAATGAAATAACATCATATATTTCATAAATGGAAGTTAAATATATTTAAAAGTATATACAAAGGAATTAAATAAAAAGTTTCACTACTATAAAAAGTTAAATATGTACGGTGGTGATTGTGCCTTTTCACATCAAGAAGTTGCAGACCCATTAGTCTTCGACCTTGGAGCTTAATGGCTTGCTACAAGTCAGCTTGTTCCTCTAGTTTCCTTCTCTACAATATGCCTTGGGTAGTATCTCCAAACATCCTTACTCCTGAATTTGAAAAACAAACCCCAAACATCAGTGACATAATGTGATTGGGTTTGCAACAATCAAGGATGAAACCAAGGACATTTGTAACTTTAATGTATGTGTGAATGTAGCGAAAACAATACACATTTTTGCTTACCATGCTGGAGATCATAAGGGTCTCTTGAATCTAAGCCAGTAGGGCTGCCACATGCTGAGAACTCTCATCTCTCCATTTGTTGCTGCTGATGTTGTAGCTTCCTGCAATTTCCCATTGACATTAACAAAGAAAACACGAGAATTCTTATATCTACCGAAACATAATTCACAACACAGACAGAAGAGAAGAACGAGTGCCTGTATTTGTCAGGGACCTTGCCCTTCTCCTTGTATAGCTTCTCAAGCACTCGAGTGTGGACTCACCTTTTTCCGCGCCCCGCCTCACGAAAAGGGTTAGAAAAGAAGGCCTCACAATTCGGACTCTCGCAGTTCTGAATCTAGTCTCATAAGTGCAATATAAAACTGATAAACACCAAAGAGTCCAAGTTCGGCAAACCTTTTTGGAAAATCGATTTTAAATCAAATAATGCTAAAATTGGACTGCTTTGCCAGATATAGAGTTGCCACCTAAATATTTTATTTTGAAAAAATTTAGGAAACCCTGACTCGCGCCGAAGGCCACGTGTCCATCATCACCAAAGTTTCCTCGGCTCGGGAACTTAGGTACGAGAGGGGAATGTCATGAATTGAGCACCCCCACTCGCCTGATCAAAGATCGGCCTCTACTAATCATGATATGATTTTCTATAAACATTATATGTTCTTGTTCTGATTATTAGCTAACATTACTATGCGACGCACACATGCAAGTATAGACTAAAATTGCAAGAATTGGAACAATTCAACTCAAGTTTGTTTTCAAAAATGGTTTGAATTTGCCACCCTCAAGTGGACTTAAAGATGCGGATTTTGCCACCAAACGTAGTGGGCTTAAAATATGATTTGCCACAACAAAGTGGGCTTAAAACATACATTTATTAAATCGTTCCAATTCAAATAATAAGTCTTCATCTACAGGCATTCATGTAGTTTAGTATTTAAGCACATAGCCTCATGGTAAGCATGCTAGACATGGCAATATGGCAATCACACTCATGTAACTATGCTATAGCGTAAAGACTTACCGAGTACTCCAAGCCAAAACACAAACTAGTTAGAAAGATACATGATCATAACTATACAAGATGCCTAATGCAACACATGCGATAATATAATTAATAGGCTCAGCTACTAATATGGCATATGAGTTGATTTGAACATGTGATTAAACACGTATTCAAAGAAGATATTGAAATGGCAATGCAGTTTGAATGATGCGCCGAGCCTCGATGCATGCAAGACAAATGAATGGATGCAAATATGCAAGCATAAGGTATGCTAATTGAAAATGTCCCTAATCTAACCATCGAAAGTGATTAAATAAAAGGGAAAAAGACGTGGGGCTGGAAGACATACACACACGCGCATACTTATTACAACATTACGTCCTCGTGAAGGAGGGTCCAAATGAATGAGCTAATGAACTACGCTAATTAAGCTAACTAATTATTACAACAATTGAAACGAATTAACTAACATATTCTAAGCTAATTAAATATTACAAATCAAAGTAATTAGCTAAATATACTAAGCTAATTAAATACAAAGTAATTAAACTAATTAATTAGCTACCACTAATTAACTAAACAAAGCAATTAAATGGCCTTGGAAAGCGAGGGATAAATGCATGCTCGGTTCCTCCACTCGAAAAAGCCACCGCCTTGCCACTGAACGCCTCTGTTTGCATATTTGAACACCAACAGTGTTGCTAACTCCTAGAATGCCTCTGCTCCTCTTTACCAACACACTGTGCAATTTTCATTGGTGGCCGACAGGGGGCATGTCGGCTACCAATGGTGGCCGGTCGGCTACTGGTGGTGGCCGATCGACCACTGATGACATGAACTCCTCTTTTTGCTGCAATAGAGAGCAATCAGAGCAAAACAGTGTATTGTTACAGGTTTGTTTGTACTATTTACACTCCTTATCATCACACAAGCTCAAATGAGAGAAACTCTTGGCTTTCAAACAACCAATCAAGCAATTTTCATGCATGATGGCCAAAGAACCAAGTTTGTACAAGTTTAATGAGTGCAAAACAAGACTAAAAAAGACCATCAACCTATCATGCATGATCAAGGGTGATGGTGACCAAGGAAAGTGGCACATTTCATCACTTTGAGTATGAAATGTTCTATTTTTCTTGTGTTTGAATTAACGTCCGATTCGAATACATGCAATGCAACACGAAAGATGCTTATCTTGCTTCTTTTACTTGCCATTTTTTGTTTGCTCATTTTAGTTACCGATTCATATTTTAATCGATTAAGTCCAAAAGTGAGTGTCCTCTAATGGAAAGATGGCTTAAATCACAAGTTACTTTGGGCCTGAAAGAGGCATTACACTGTTGGTAATGAACCCTATAAGGGATTAAACCATTTGGTGTAACACCTCAATTCCACACTTAGGCAAACAGGTGGTTTGAAACCACTTTCAAAGCAAACAAAAGAGTGAAGAATGGAGGGAGATTGTAGAGATTTTAGTGCTGAAATGAAGAGCAAAACAACACTAAAACATGCTATTAACTCAAAGCAATGATGATTAAAGCATTAAAACATCAAGCTAATGAAGGAAATTACACTACAACTATGAAATACAAGCCTCAATTGAACTAACCAGCCCAAAACAAAGCCAAAACAAGTTAAAACAGAAGTAAAAACATGCTGGACTTAAGCTAAGGTAAGCTAGAAAAATATGCTAACTTATGAAGCTAATTAGGCATGTAAACAAGACACAAGGAGGGGAGGCTAACCCCTCCAATTTTGGACTTCAAAAATTGGTTTTTACCACTGAAAAATCTCTGAAATTCAGTGGTTAAAAGACCCAAAAAATTTGATTTCAAAGTGATGAAAAATAGTTCCAAAAGCTTAACAAGCTAAGAAGCAAAAGGGATTAACAACCCCCTAACTCAAAAGGGGCTCAAACCACCACTTTTAGGTCTCAAAAATAGAACTTTCTACATGTCAAAACCAGCCCCAAAATAGTAGAAAAAGATGGCAAAACAAGTATTGAAAGCAAGCTTAAACAACAAGTGTTCTACCTCTTGAAGCTAAGGCACAAAATAGGCAACAATTCAAGCCCAAACCTCCTTCTAGAGCCCAAACAAGGCTCTAAGGGATCTCAGCTCAAAGGTGAGAGTATTTGGCTAAGGGTTGATGTGCAAAAGTTAAGAGAAACTAGGCAAAGGTGTACAAAATATCAAGAGAGAGAGAGAGAATTCTAGAGAGAGAGAGATTTTTGTTCTAAATCTTCTAACCCTAAAAAATGGAGGAGAAACCCCCCTATTTATAGAAAAACACCCCTTGAGCTTAGATACATCCTACCATACAAGTGCATGAAGATGCAGCTCAGTGTGCAACAGCTGGCACAATTGTCAACAAATATCTGGAAAAAGAGACTGGTGGCTGTCAACCACCATTGATAGCTGACCGGGCACCACTAGTGGCCGACCAGCCACATCCATGGCCGATAGCCTTGGGAGGTGGCCGACAAGTCACCAAGAGGTCTAGACACCAAAGTTTTGGTCCAAAACAAGGCACATAAAGAACAAGGTTCAAAAGCTTAAAAATTGGGCATTCCGCTGAGGACTTCAGGCGTTCAAAACGAACACGAACACACAATCATCGAGTGCACAAATGGTGACGTCCAAGTCTTGAGGACGGTCAAAAATGGGGTGTCTACACCGAGCATCACACATACAAAATGAGGGTTCTGTAGACACCCCATTTTTGACCATCCTCAAGACTTGGTTATGCTTGCAGGTACATCCAGCCACAAGTTCGATTGCTCGTTGAGTACTCGACTTTCGCAGCGGAACGTCACAGGTTTGAGCTTTCCAAACCCTGTATCCTTTCTGCTCCATTCTTCGACCATGTGTTGGTCCTTTCTGCATGCTTCTTGTGAGGCACTGCCGACCACATTTTGGCCCTACCGGCCATGGTTTTGTCCCTGCCTGCCATTGATGAAGCCTGCCAGCCATCAATGAGGCACTGCCAGCCACCACTGATGGCCGGCATAACACTTTGTCCCAATAGATTTCACGCCAGATGTTTTGAGCCAGCTGGTTTTCACTCATCCCTTCTCCATATATGGAGGGATGAAGCACTTTTCAAGCTTGTTTAACAAGCTTTACATTGCATTCTTCTATATAAGGAAAGGCTCCTCCTCCCTTACAGAGGTTCATCATTTTTGGAGAAGACATATCTCTCTCTCTCTCTCTATATTTCTCATTCTCTCTCTATATTGTGTTTGTTTTGTGCCTTAAAAGTGCATTTTCCTCTCACTTTTGCACTACAACACATAATGACACACCACCATCTTTGAGCTGAGGTTCTTGGGAGTGTTGTTTGAGCTCTGAAAGTTGGTTTTTGGCCTCAGAGATTGCTGGTTTCGAAGTTGTGCTTCAAGGGTGAGTGTTTTCCCCATTTAAGCTTTTGTTTGTATACCACTTTGGCCATCCTTGCGTATTGTTTTAGGCCTTGCTTTGAACCAAAAAAAGTTCTTTTTTTAAGTGCTTTAGATGGTTTTTTAAGGCCTCTTTGGTGTTGAGGGTGTTCTACCCTCTTGTGTGCCTTGTTTGGCCTTGTTTTGTGCCATGTCTTAAGGCCTTTGAGTTAGACTTTGTTTGGCCTTTGAGTTAGTCTTTGTTTGGCCTTTTAGCCACTGAAATCTAGTGGATTTTCAGTGGTAAGCATGTGGTTTTGAGGCCTTAAATCAGAGGGGGTGATCCCCTCTCTTTTTGTTTTGTTTGCTTGAGCTATTGGCCTATCAAATGAGCATGTATCTCTATGCTCTTGAGGCATGTTGTGAGCTTGTTTTTTTGTGAGTTTTTAGGTCTTCCATAACTCTGTTTTGGGCTGGTTTGGTTGTCTCTTGAGTGGCTCATGTACTTATAGTACAAATCTTGCTTATTAGCCTCGTATGCATGATGTTTTGGCTCATTATTCTAGCATATTTTAGCTATGGTCCAGCATGATTTTATTCATATTTTGGGTTGTTCTAACTCTATTTTGAGGCTTCTTGGTCGAATGATGCTTGTCATGCATGCTTGTAGTGTAAAAGCTTTGACTAGCCTTGAGTTTTGAAGAGTCTTGCATGCTTAACTTAATGTATTTGCATGTTTTGGCATCATTTAAAATGACATTTCAGAGCATATAGGGTTGTTGCACTTCCATGTTTTCCACTCTTTAAGTGCTCTTGAGAGTTGTACCTTTATGCCCTATTTGTGAGCCATTGCATGAGCCTCATTTTCTTGCCTTTCAAGCCATCATCTCAGTCCATTTTTGCTGTTGTTTTGGCCTGCATAGGGACTATTTGGGGTTGGTTTGGCCATTCGAGCATTGTCTTTCATGCCCCTAGTGTAATACACTTCACTAGCTTTGATGTTTGAGCCTTTCAACATGCATTGCATGAGTTGTTTGCATGATTCTAAGTCATTTTGCATGCCATTTTAGTGCTGGAACACATGCCACTATACTCCATGCTTCACTCTTTCAAGGCCTTTGGAGAGTTATTTTTTGTGTCTTAAGCTTGGGCCAATATGTATGCATGTTTGTATAGCCTTTTGAGTTTCTATCTTGGCATGTTTTACCACTGTTTTGGGTGTAACTCTGTTTTAAGCTGGTTTGGATGTTTGAGCATTGTGATGCATGCTTATAGTGTTATCTTCCTCACTAGCATTGGTACTCTTGGCCCCTTAACATGTTGTGCATGAAGGCTTGCATGTTAGAGTAGTGCATTTCATGCAATGATTAGCATATTGTTTGCATGTTTTGCGTTGCGTTCAATCGGACGTCGTATTGAACGTGAAGAAGATTGGTTCATTTCATACTTAAAGTGATGAAATGAGCCAATCTCCCTTGGTCTCCATTTCCTTTGATTCCTCATGATAAGGAGATGGTCTTGGTGTCTTATTTGTCATGCATTTATTGAAATTTGCACATGTTGGATCTTTGGCCATCACGCATCGAGATGCGCGATTGATGGTCATGGATCCAATGATGCATATTCCATTGATGTTTGAAAGTGATATGGAGTGGTATAATGCATACATACCCTTGGGAGACCCTCCCTTTCCACTATTTTGTGCTCTGCTGCAGCTTGGTGTCATAGCACACCAGTGGCCGGCACCCCTCTTTTTGTTGGCCGGTAGTGCATTGTTGATGGCCGGTAGTGTGCATCTCTGGCCGGCAGGAGGGTCGGCAGCAGCTCCTCATGGCCGGCAGGCCACTGGTGCACTCCTCAGCACTGTTTTGGTGAGATCCAGCAGCTAATTCTCAAGGACACCCTACAGACAGAGCCTCAAGAGAGCATTTGGAGAGCTTTTCGGGACGGCAACCGAGCATGCATACTCTTCTCTTTCAACCAGAGCTGGAGCAGCTTAGTTTAAAGCTTTATTTGTTAATTAGATTGAATTTGTAACTTAATTGATTTTGTTTAAATAGTTAAGTTTTGTAATAATTAATTAATTTGTTAATTAGTTAATTGTTGTAATAATTAGTTGTTGCTAGTTATTCAATTTGGTTGTGTAATAATTAGTCTAATTAGATTATTAGATTAGTTAAGTAGCTCAACTTAGAATAGTTTAGCTTTTATTCGGACCCTCCGTCGAGAGGGCATATTGTTGTAATAAGTGTGCATGCATGTGTGCATGTCTTCCAACCCCACGTCTTTCTCCCTTTTACTTACCTGCTTTTGATGGTTAGTTTTAGATCATGTTTCAATTAGCATCCTTATATCTGCATGTGTGCATCATTCATCTGTCTTGCATGCACCGGGCTCGGCGCATCATACTAACTGCATTGTATTTCAATTCCAATTTGAATACATGTATCAAGTGTAGCATTCACATGCCATTTTAGAATAGCCGAGCCTATTTTTAGTTGCATTTTGCATGTGTTGCATTAGCCATCTTAAAATAGCGAGGATCATGCATTGATTACTAACTAGCTATTATTTTGGCTCAGAGTACTAGGTAAGCTTTTATGCTTTAGCATCTTGCATAAGTGTGAGTGTTGCCATGATAGCATGCTTGCCATGAGGCTAACTACTTATGTGATATAACTGCTTGAATGCCTGTAGGTGAAGGTTGGATTACTTGAATTGGAACAATTCATCAAAATATGAGTTTTAAGCCCACTTAAGAGTGGCAAAATCATGTTTTCTTAAGCCCACTTGAGGGTGGCAAATCCACGTCTTAGCCTACTTGTGAGTAGCACCTTCAAACCATTTTCAAACAAACAAACAAACATGAGATGTTTTGTTCCAATTTAGGTGATCTAGTCTATACTTGTGTGTTGTGCGCATCACATAGTAATTATAAGCTAATAACCGGAATTAGAACACATGTGTTTTCAAAAACAAGATATCATGTTAGTAAAGGCCGATCTTTGATCGGGCGAGTGGGGGTGCTCATTGCATGACCTTCCCCTCTCGTACCCAAGTTCCCGAGCCGAGGCAACTTTGGTGATGACGGACACGTTGCCTTAGGTAACGAGTCAGGGTTTCCTAAATTTCTCCAAAAATAAAACATTTAGGTGGCGACTTTGTATTTGGCAAAGCAGTCCATGTTTGGCACTTCTTTATAAAAATCAGTTTTCCAAAACGATCTGTCGAATTTGGACTCTTTGGTGATTTATCGGTCTTGCATTGCACTTTGTGAGATTAGATTCAGAACCGTGACATTTGAGTCCGAATTGTAGTAGCTCAATGAACAAAACGGATTTCGCGCCAGTTCGTGCGCAGAGGCCTGGACGTTCGGGTACGTCTACAGTTTCTGGCGACTCTGCTGGGGATTTAGAGAACTTGACTCGAGCTCATGATATCTTGTTTTGACTACACTTATGTGTCTCTTTGCATTGCATTTGTATTGGTGCGCCTAGGATTCCGTGTTTGCCGTATGCTATTCCTGAATGGTTTGCCAGAGGCCTGCTTTGAGAAGCGTGCCATAAGGCTGACCGGTTGCGGGCTCTGCCACGACGGGAACACAAACCCCAGTTTTTACCGGGGCACCCTTTTTGACCATTCAACCTATTGCATATTGGAATCCATAGTGACCATTCCAAACTAAGACAGGTTGCATACCCGATTATAGGTTGTTTGAAACCGCTGTGTGCGTAATGAAACCCTAGCTCCTGACAAAATAGGACAGGGAAACCCTACCCCAACATGGGGGTGTTTTGGCTCTCACTTGCTTGTTATGTGCTTTTAGAGTTGGCCTCTACAGGAATGCACGTATAAGTTTGCAAGTTTGGGTATCAGGCCTGTGGGCATCAAATTTGAAAAATCAGTTTTTACGTGCGGGTATCAAATTTAGATTTGAGGCAGTGATTTGGGAACAGTGATCAGTGGTTGAGAACAGTTCATTCAGCTTGTGTTTGCCAACTGTGTTGTGTTAATTTAAGCCGTTATGCTGTTCGTTTTTCTGTTCATTATTTCCTTATTATGCTTTATTTATCTTTTTACAAGGTAGTTTAGCACCATTACATCCGACCAGGAAGATATCCCCCAAGCACTCTGGGTTAGAGGTTGTAGACTTAATCGATCCAGGGATCTGATAGACGGACAAGCAGTGTTCCTTTCTTTACCCCCGGTTACCAGACGGAGGTCAAAAAGGCGTAGTGTATCGGTACAGCGGTCGCCAGATCAGTGGTCTACCCCACCAGTGAACAGTCAGGCTGAGGTCTCAGTTTTTACTGTAGGGACAGATATACCAGTTATTCAGCTAGATCAGCATAATATGGCAGGCTTGGAGGAGATGATGCGTCAGCTCCAGGAAAGTATGAAAGCCATACAGCAAGATGTTGCCCGTTAAGCAGAATTTGCCATATGCCAGGCCGAGGTTATGGCCCAACAGGAAGAGTTAATTGCCAGGCTATAATAGCAAACCGGAGCATCTGCTTCGCACCAAGCTCCTCCCCTACCAAGAGTTCCAATACTCAGGGAGACAGCTAATGTCCAGGAAGATACAGGCGTTCCAACGGGGCCAGCTCCGCCCCCAATCCTATCCCAGCTGTCCAAGGCACCCACACCTACCAACCTACCGGATTCTCCTTTTGAGTTCGAGGTGGATTCGACAGCACTAAAAGTGAGCAAGCTTGAAAAGCTGTTCAAGAAGTCTCAGGGCATGAAATCCATTCCGGATATTGAGGACGGGTATACCGACTCGGCTGTGACCCTTCTAGATCGGTTTAAAATGCCACATATAGACTGTTTCAATGGGTCTGGGGATCTTATGGTGCATTTGCGGCTGTTTTCGAATATACCAAGGCTGATGGGCCTTTCCAGATTGCAAAAGCTTTCTCTGTTTGGCCGGACCCTATCGGGTGTAGAGGCTATTTGGTATGCAAAACTGGAGGACTCCATCAAGAGGAATTGGGAGGAGATGGCTGAGGCCTTCATAGCTCAATACTCTTACAATACACAAATCGAGGTCACAACCCGTGATCTCGAGACAACTAGGCAAGAGCCGAAGGAGAGCTTCTCCGATTTTGTGACCCGGTGGAGGGCCAAGGCCTCGATGATGACCATCATGCCTATTGACAAAGATCAGATTCGGATGGTTGTGCGCAACCTCCAGCCCAAGCTCATGCAGAAGATGATCGTTCTCCCCCTCCCCACCTTTGCAGATCTACATGAGATAGGGGTGCAGATCAAGGATGCGATAAAACAGATCCTCATTGATCATGAGAGAGAGCAGCCCAAAAGGGCGCTGAACCATAGTACGAATGCAGACACAAGGAGTGCTACAGCTGCCAGAGCTTCAGACGTGGGAATGGTCACCACCACCACCCCAAGAACCCTTACAGCCACCCCATTCACCGGTGCGTCCGGATATAACTCACAAACAACCAAGTTCAGAAAAGGGCACTTGAAGTCCCTAGAGCCGCGGCCACTACCAGATAGACTCCCTGCTTCCCATAACCGAACCAAGTATTGCGCCTTACACTAACAACATGGTCATGAATCCGACCTTTGCTTTCGATTGCGTCATGAGATTCAAGATCTCATTGACAATAGGGTGATCGTGCCTCCGGAGAAACCGAATGTCACAACCAACCCTCTCCCACCACATAACCAAGCTCCACTTCCCAAACGCATCAATCTAATCCAAACTGGGGTTGTGTCATACGACCCTAGCATATACATCACCCCTTCTCACCTACCCAAGCCGGTGGTGTTCATTCCTGACAGCACTAACTTGTGCATGCTGGACATCTCCCAAACCCAGCCAGAAGTAGTGGTGGTGGCTATCGAAGATAGAATTGGGTCAACTGTGGGAACAGATGAGAATGATCAGTCAGAGCTTGAGGGATCTGCAAGCTTCATGTACAACCCGAGCGGTTACATTACATTAGCAGGCCAGGTTAGGCCAAATGTGGAATTGCCAATGGGGGCAGAGATTTGTGTAGTACGGGAGGATGGACCTAATCAGGGGCTAGATGACCTAGCGGATCTGGAAGAGGACATTGCTAACCTTCGATTTTTCAACGAATAAGATTCGGGAGACGTGACAGTTAACTAGTTTGATTTTGATGGGTCAGCAGAGTCTACTGGGTGGCTTGACGACCAGCCGGATGTTGTTGAACAACCTCAGCTAGAACAGGGTCCATTAGGGATGGGGACATCAACAGTGGCCGGAAGGGCCGGGAATCAGTCTGCATCGCCGGAGAGCACCGGTGTTAAGAATTTTGCTAAGAATATAGGCAGTTTGGGTATGGAAGAAACTGAACAGCAAGTTACGCTGAAGCAGTTTGAGCGGGAAAGGATCGAGGATTCTGAGAGAGTCGAAAAGGCCAAAGCCCCTGCGGGGACAGAACGTGCTGTGTGCACAGGAACGGAAGGTGCTGTGGGCACGGGAATAGTTATAACGGAGCCGGACAAGTGTCTATCGGCTGCCAATGGCATGTGGTGGGAAGTTGACGACCTATGTCTTGCCCACACAGATGAAGACATGGGGCGAAGCCAGCCAGATGATACCTAGTATGTTGGCGAAGTTGGCCACATGACTAGGAGCGAGCGTTATTTCAAGCCCCCGCACTTAGATCAACCAGAGGCGTTCAGAAAGGACAAGGAGGCAGATAAGCAAAAAGATAAGCTGCTCGAGGAGGAGGCTGTGCTAAAACAGCTTAAGAAGATACAAGCAGACATCTCCATCTGGGGACTACTTATGGCCTCAAGAGTATATAGACAAGCTGTCCTTTCTGCAATGGACAAGGCCAAACTTTCAATAGATACCACGCCTGAGCAGCTGGTAGGATTGGTTTTTCCGGGAGGAGCTTCCCCGACGTTGACCTTTTCTGACAAGGAACTGCCGCCTGAGGGCGCAAATCATAACAAACCTCTCTACATCTCTGTGGAGTGTAGAGACATATGGATACCGGTGGTTCTTGTCGATACGGGATCCGCCATTAACGTGTGCCCGTCGAGGACGACATATGCAATCGGGTTGAAGCCTGCAGATTTTGTGCCAACTGCCCAGGTGATAAGGACATACAATAACACTAGCAGAGAGGTGATAGGGATCGTGAAGATTCGAACTCAGGTTGGCCCAAGACAACAGGAGATTGACTTTCATGTCTTGGACGTTCCCGCAACCTTTAATCTACTCTTGGGGCGGCCGTGGCTGCGCCAGGTGAAGGCGGTCTCTTCCACCCTGCATCAAATGTTGAAATACCCCCACGAGAAGAGGGTGACTATAGTTTTTGGGAATCGTCAATCCATCCGCCGCCAGAGGTGTCTATACTGGTTTTGGAAATCGAGCATGGCACGAAGGATGTGTTCCTATTAGGATTTACCTTAGCCGAGGCCCGGGTCGCACAGAATATTTTGGCTGTTGATGAAGGGTTGTATGTCAGCGTGCAGTCAGTGTACCTCATGAACAAGCTCCAACACATCCTTGGGATGGGACTAGGAAAAAGTGGCCGGAAGGGCATTACTGAATCGACCGAGGTGCCTCATAACCCGCATACCTTTGGTTTAGGTTATCTGCCTACCAAAGAGGACTGGTTGAGGAAAGCAAAGAGATGGCCGGAAGAGCCAGAGCCAAGCAGACCGGGAAGCATTATGAGTTGATGCATCGGCCTATCCAGGACACCTTGAACGGACGCTTTGTCTGGGAGGGGGAAGACTTTCCATTCTGTGGCTTCCCAGAGCCATGGCTAAACGCAGAGAAGAGGCACCTGCCGGGATTTGAGATCTTTTTCAACTTGCAGTTGTCCGAGGATGATGTTGCCGAAGAGCAGACAGACCCATCAGCTGAAGTTGAGCAGTGTAAGGAAGTGGATTCCGAGAGCACCGAGATTGAAATAGGGGTAGCACTAGCTTGTCTATTTTCAGATCCTCCGATCGTACATGAGTGTGTGGGGGATGACCTCTCAGTGTCTATGATCAGGAATGAAACGGCTGCGGGCCCACCTTCAAACATTTTGGATGCGTCCATCGCACCCTCCCTCTTCTGGCAGTACGAGGAGGGATTCTTATCGAGCAGCACCGGGTTAGGTAGTGAGCCGAAATCTGATTTCACCGAGTCTGTAAAGTCGGAATCAGGTTTCAGCTCGTCTGAGTCTGAGTCCGGTATTCCTGGGGGTGACAACCCGAATGCCACAGTCCTGTCTAGGTCGTTTTTTTCTTTTTCTTTTGAGTCTGTTGTAACAGAGGAATCAGGCGACTTGGATGTGATTAATGAGAATGAAATGGCTGTGGCCTTCAAGTACTTTTCTGTGCCTTTGATTTATTGTATTAATCAGGACTTTCAAAATTTCGATGAAAACGACTAGGAAGAAATTCCTCCGATTTTGAAATATTTGCTAGATCAAGAGCAGGAGAGATTTGTTAAACCCTTGGTTGATGAAATCACCCAAATTAATGTTGGTACTGAGAAGGACCCACGGCTAGTCCAGATCGGGTCCACGTTGTCTTCGGAGGAGCGTGAGCACTTAATTGTTTTATTAAAAGATTTCAAAGATGTTTTCGCGTGGTCCTATGAAGACATGCCTGGAATCGATCTTGAGATTGTACAGCACTGGATCCCTCTTGACCCTGAGGCCCGACCTGTTCAGCAGAAGCTCAGAAGGATTCGCCCGGACTGGGCTATCAAGATTAAATAAGAGGTCACCAAGGAAATTGACACAGGGTTCCTGCTGGTATCTGAATACCCAACTTGGTGGGCCAATATAGTTCCGGTGCCGAAGAAGGACGGTAGAATTCGGGTATGTGTGGACTTCAGGGATTTGAACAAAGCCAGTTCGAAGGATGACTTTCCTCTGCCGCATATCGACGAATTAGTGGACTTCACTGCTGGGCATGCGTTGCTCTCATTCATGGATGGCTTTTCAGGCTACAATCAGATTGTGATGGCACCCGAAGACTGGAAGAAGACTGCTTTTACCACTCCGTGGGGAACCTATTGTTATAGGGTGATGCCGTTTGGGCTAAAGAATGCTGGAGCTACATATCAACAGGCCGCAACCACAATATTGCACAACATGATCCACAAAGAGGTTGAGGTGTACGTGGACGACATGATTGTCAAGTCCAAAGAAAGAGAGGGCCACTACATTGCCTTGCAATTTTTTTTTTTAACGGATCAGAGAATTCCGGTTGCGGCTGAATCCTCAGAAATGTACGTTTGGTGTTACAACAGGGAAAATGCTGGGGTTCTTGATTACACAAAGAGGTATCGAAGTCGACCCTTCCAAAATCAAGGCCATCTTAGAAATGCCACCACCGAGGACTGAAAAGGAGGTGCGAGGCTTTCTGGGTAAAGTGCAATTCAGAAGACGGTTTATTGCTAAATTAACCTTGACTTGTGAACCACTCTTTGGTCTCCTAAAGAAAGGAAAGAAATTCCAATGGGACGGTCGATGTCAAGCTGCTTTTGAACAGATCAAGCAATATCTACAGGACCCACTCGTGTTGTCACCGCCTGAGCTGGGGAAACCGTTGATTCTGTACCTTTCAGTGACTGAAACTACCATAGGCTGCATGCTTGCACAGGAGTCTGAGGACAAGGTGGAGAGAGCTATCTATTACCTGAGCAAGAAGATGCTGGATTATGAGACCCGCTACACTCCGCTGGAGAAGGCTTATTTGGCCTTGGTATGGGCTACCAGGAAGCTGCGGCACTACCTGTTAGCTTACTCTGTAATACTGGTTTCGAGATTAGATCCCATCAAATATCTCTTCGAGAAATCGGCACTTACAGGTAGGCTAGCTCGTTGGTTGCTTCTTCTTTCCGAATTCGATCTGAAGTATATGACGCGCAAGTCAGTAAAAGGGAGAGCGGTAGCAGAGTTCCTAGCCGATCGCCCAGTAGAAGGGGATGACGCAGTTGAGTACCTGTTCCCAGATGAGGCCATTCTGCATGTCGGAGAAGAGTTTTGGATGATGTACTTTGACGGAGCGTCAAACCAATACGGGCATGGGATAGGGGTGTTACTGATAGTGCCCGACAATTCCCGCATACCTCTAGCATTCAAACTCCGGTTCAAAGTCTCGAACAATGAGGCAGAGTATGAGGCGTGTATTGCAAGACTAGAAGTAGCTCTGGAACTAGGGGCAAAACGATTGGACGTCATCGGGGACTTGAACCTTGTTGTATCTCAAGCTAAAGGAGATTGGAAAGTCAAAGAAGAAAAGATGAGAATCTACCACTAGACCTTGGACATGCTGATTCCTCGGTTTGAGAAACTGAATTTCGCTCATCTGTTAAGAGAGAACAACAAGTTCGCAGATTCATTAGCAACTCTATCTTCTATGATAGACATCCCTTTCGGAGTCTGGATGCGTCCGATCATTATCGAACAGAAATTTGCGCCGGCCTACGAGCTGATTGCTGCCATAGATGAAGTATAAGATGAGAATCCCTGGTATTACGATGTCTGGAACTTCTTGGAAAAAGAGGTGTATCTACTAGGGGCAAACGCCAAGGATAAAAGGGCAATTCGAAGAATCGTCTGCGGGGGAAAACTATATAAGAGAGGTCATCTCGGGATGCATAAGCTGTGTGTTGATGCCGAAGAGTCCAAGCGCCATAGAGGAGAGTGCGGAGCGCATATGAATGGGGTGATGCTAGCCCGAAACATCCTTAGACAAGGTTACTACTGGTCCACCATGGAGGAGGATTGTATTGGCATTGTTCGGAGATGCCACAAATGTCAGATCCACGCAAACCGCATGAACATTCCACCGTCGAAGCTGTACAACATGACTTTGCCATGGCCATTTTCAGTCTGGGGGATTGATGTGATCGGGGCTGTCACTCCGAAGGGGTCCAATGGGCATGAGTTTATTCTGGTCGCGATAGACTATTTTACAAAGTGGGTTGAGGCCCAGTCTTATGCGGTTTTAAAGGCATCGCACGTTGTAAAGTTCATCAGGAACAACATCATCTGTCTCTACGGGGTCCCGAACCAGATCATTTCAGATAATGGTTCCCACTTCAAGAAGGAAGTGATCGACTTGTTGGAGAAGTACAAAGTGGCTTTTCATAAGTCATCTATATATCGGCCACAAACCAACGGAGCAGTTGAGGCCGCCAACAAGAACATCAAGCGTATTCTGCTGAAGATGGTGGAAACCTACTAGGACTGGCCAGACAAGCTGCCGTTTGCTCTGTGGGGCTATCGGACTTCAATTCGAACTTCTACTGGGGCGACTCCGTATTCCTTGGTCTATGGGATGGAGGCCGTTCTGCCTATCAAAATTGAGGTCCTGTCATTACGAGTACTGGCTGAGTGTCAGATAGCCGAGGCAGATTGGCAGCAAAGCAGGTTCGAAGAACTCATGCTCTTTGGTGAAAGAAGGCTGAAAGCACTATACCATGTTCAGGGTTATCAACGACGAATTGCCAGGGCTTTCAATAAGAAGGTTAAGTCCAAGAATTTGAAAGAAGGAGATTTGGTGCTCAAAGACAACCGAGCTCCCATCCACGACCTTAGGGGCAAGTTCAGACCTAATTGGACTGGTCCTTACGTAATCAAGTCTATCTGGTCAGGTGGAGCTGTCGTTCTGATGGACTTAGATGGCCTAGAGTTCTCCCAACCAATCAACATGGACAAGTTGAAGAAATACTTTCCCTGAGTGGCTCGCTAGGCCGAAAACCCGAAAGGGCGACCTAGGTAAAAGTTAGAGCATGAAGAATTTGAAATTATAAAACTGAGCTCGCAAGGTTGAAAATCCAGAAATGGTGGCTTTGGCAAAAGTTAGAGCGCAAAAGGAGAGAGTTAATACACGAGTGAACCAAAGCCGAACTATGTAAGGCTTGATTCCCATCTTTGGAATACGTAGGCAACTTCATCTTGATGTCCAGCCATGAACACTTCCCCGATCAACTTTGTCCATGTGATCATGTTTGGTCATCTTTGTCTGTTTTGCATTCAAGAGCCCGGTTGTGATCTCCAGTGCAGTGTTATTCAGACTAGGGGCAACTTTCCAGTTGCTGGGATCTGGGGTTGTACATCTCAAGGATAGATCTCAGGCGTGTCCAGTTTTGATCCATATCGAAAATGGTTTTGGAAAGTTTTAATAATAGTTGATTTTGCTCAAATTAATCTTTTTACAACTTAGACCATTTTTGGACCAAACGGAAAATTTTCAGTACCCACAACCTTCAATTACATTGATTTCAATACAGAGTTCTCCTGCTCTTGAATACAAATTGAAGTGGTTTTTTTATTACATTCATAAAGAAAACTTGAAAGTACTGATTAAAGCACATAAATTCGGGCATAGTCCGGTGTTCCTGCGCCCCCTCCCAGAGCTTGTAGAAGCCTCTGATGCCAAGGTGGGCCCTACCCGTGCCTCTTCATTGAGCCAATCTATGCGATCATCAGAGAGGGTGCAGCTGAAAGTGGGAGCGGGGGCCAGAAGCTCTCTCGTCCTCCATACTGTGGCATACCGAGCTAGCTGTGCGCCTCAGAGCGGAAATACAGTAGGATACTCTATCCCCTCCTCTAGGCAAGTCTGATCATGTCCGAATTGACGCCGGAATCGAAATGGGAAATAGAGGACACAGTGTGTCAGGCCGATCAACTGAATCCCGGGCTGGCGAGTCATGCTGTAGCTCATCGCCGGTAAATTGAGCTAAGGGCAGCGCCAAGCAATGTCTGTAGCGGACAAACTGCACATCCAGTCGTACCACCATCCCTCATCTGGGGCATCGACTAGACGTCGTCGGAAGAAATAGCTGTGGGCTGAATATGCTGGGCATGAGTCCACAATCTTTAATTTATCCATCAACAACACCTGGGGAGGGATGAAAAATGAGAGATTAAAGAATAGAGAGGTGTACGTTGAGAGAAAAGTAAGAAAAGGGTTTTGAGAGAAAAACTGAGCCTGAAGGCCGAGTGATGTGAGCAATATATGTGAGATGGGATGGGAAACATTACCTACAGTAGTAGTGGCTCCCTGCAAATCTAGTCGTCTCTCGGCGATGAAAAGCATCCAAGCCCATCAGTGTCTCGGCTAGCATCATGGCAATGCAACTCTTACCCTCTCTTAAGCCCTCGGCGACCTCAATCAAATGAGTGCTAAACCCATCGGAACCTAGGGCAAGTAAGAAATGAGACAGTATGCACAAGCAAGCGTGTGTCGCCGATAGCCCTGCCAATGATGATCGCCGCGATCACCGGCATCAGAAAATCGATGAATCAAGCTTGGAATGTCCAGCTCTCTGTCGTGAATCAATGATCGAGCGTCATGCAAAGTAAGGCCGCACATCCATCCTAAGGCTTGGACGTGGCCGAATCGGAGCTGAGGCAAGATTTCTTCATCATGCTCGGATTCCATTAAAGCTTGGAAATCCTTGAAAGTAGGACACATCTCTTACCCGCCAAAGCTAAAGACGTGTGTTACCGGATTCCAAAACCTTGCCACAGCATGGAGGAACGAAAAACGCAGGGGGGTGCGACTCAAAATGAGTAGGGCATTTATGCCGAAGCCCCGAAAATTCAGCTTTTCCGAGCCATCCAAGTTGGCAATCCAATTTGTGGGATTTTGGACAAGAAATGCTTCCATTTTGGTGCAAAAACTGACCTAGAATGAGGAAATCCCGAAGCTGGAACACATATAGAAGATAAGGCAGTGAGTGGAGGACAGATGTCGACGTTTTAGAGAGTCTACTATCGATGGCCGGCACCTGCTCACTGATGGCCGACAGTGGCTCATCAGTGGTCGGCAGTGGCATACTGATGGCCGGCAGGATTTCCCCTGTGGCCGGTAGCCTCTCCCTCATGCTCACTGACCTTCTTGGTGAAAGTCCAGTTGTTTGCTGCAGTGGAGCCCTGTGATTCGTGTCTTTTAAGGTCTTGTTTTTGTCCTGATGGACTCTGTTGTGTCTTGTTTAAGACGTATTAGTTTTCATTTTTGTATTGAGTTGTAATCATCTTCCTTTCATTTATCGAGTTGTCGTAATTTGCTTATCGAGTTGTAAACTTGTTAGGGCTTTGTTTTGCTTATCGAGTTGTTTTGTTGTAAGTCGGTTCACTACCTGATTAATGCAATTCGAGTGTTTAGTTTTCAAAACAAAGTTCAATCTCATTTACATTGTTGTGAAAAGTGATGCGATGCGATGCGATGCATAGAATGTATAAATGTAACACTTTTTTAACAAAAAGAGCTGTTTCATTCTATCATATTTTCTTTTGCAAAAGTACATAATTTTGAAGAAAATAAACCTTCTTGACGCAGTACAAGGTGCTAAAACTACTAGTAAAAAGAGAAATAAAGCAAAAAATGGAGCATCTGAATCGGCGCCGGTCGCCGCAAGGCTGAGAGGTCCTCCTCGCCCTCTTCCCTGACTGAGAGGACTCTGGAACATCATCACCGTCAGCACCTGACTCTGAACTCGAACCATCCCCAACCTCATCTCCATCCTGAGACAACTCTGACTGCGGGCTCACTGACTGTTCGTCAGACTCATCATCATCTGGGGCAGGTCCTCGTGAACTACTCCCGGCGTGAGCGCGCCTAACTCTGCTACGGCTGTGCGCTGGAGTCCCTCGTCCCGCTCCCCCTGTTGCTCGGGGAGGCGCTGAAGGACCCGCCCTTGCTCCTGCTAGGGCATCTGATGGGCCTGGCATTAGGAAAGGAATCTGAAAAAGGACAGTTCGCCAAAATACATTAGTAATAAAATGTATCAGATGCAAACAATAATGTACTGTGAGCGGTGAATGATTTGCAGTGTATGTGTACTGTGAGCAGTGTATGAGAGCAATGTATTAGATCAGTGCAGTGTGGAACTATGCAAATGATGATGTGTTAAGAAAAGACTTTGTGGCATGAAGTGCAGTTTGAATGAACTTACTGGAATGATGTAAATACTAAGCAGGTCCATGCTCATCTGCAGCATCCCCATCACCGAAGTCGATAGCTCCAGAGCCTGCCCGGTGTACTCTATGGAAGCCTGCAAAAGTGTTAAGATAATTAGTAATCTGCGGGATATCAATTGAAATGAAATGAATGCGCGAAATGAAAAGTATGGTATATGAGCCTCGAACTCCGACGAGCTCGTGACCAGCTGGAAGAGGAGCGATAGGAATTTGATAAGTCTCTCCAACCCGCCCCCGGCATGTCATAGTAGTAGGCAGCTCTGGCCATCGAGTCCCCTGTCTCTCCTCAGGACCTCTTCTCCTACGGGATCTGGTCGCTCTGCCTCTCCCTCTCGCAGCTGGAGCCCCCGGTCCCTCTCCTCCTCGGACACCGAACAAAGGTGGCATTAGATGAGTCTGAATAAAGGTCGCGTAGTCGCCCTCTGCGCGGAAGTAATCCGTCTCCAGTCCTACCATGAACTAGATCACCTGGTCAACGGACAGCCTGTTTGTCTCCCTCATCGATGGTGGAGGTGCCGTCTATACAAATGGAGCAGGTAATCCCAAGGTCTGGCATACGAAACGCTCACTCAAAATCCAGGCGCGACAGATCGAGCCCTCAAAGAGGATATGGTAGCGAGAGACAGTCCAGCAGTGTGGTACTGATCTCGGAGTCCTGACAGAATCACATCCCATGGCTGCCACGTGATCTGTGAAAAGAGAATGAACAAGATGATCAGTCATCAAATAACTAATGTGGGTGCATCGGGTTAATTGAAATAATCTCGTTGCAGAATTACCTCACGCGCCATGACCGAATCGAAAAACTGCCAGAAGAACATGAAGCTCTCTCGGGTCCTACGACGGAGCTGGCCATCATATACATCGGAAAATGGGACTGTCGTTAGGGTCTCCTCCATAGGCTCTGGAGCAAGTGTCGGGAAGTATGTGTACACCCACAACTGTGAGAAAGATGTGATTAGTACAGTGTATGAATAGAGTATAGAACATGCAGAAAGCAGAATGCAGTACAATGCATAAGGAGTACAGGTCTAGAGCAGATATTAGATTTTGTGTGTGCAATCTATGGTATATAGCGTGCAGTATGTATGGTGTACAGAAAATGCAAAGCAGAAAGCATATGGTGCAAGACCAGATACAAAAAATGTAGAAAGTATAAGTGTTGAACAAAGCAAAAGCAGGAAATGCTAAGCAAGATAATGAAAAGGGAAAACTAAGCTGTGTACCTCCCAAGCTCGCCAGTAGCTGCCAATCAACCTCCTACACATCTGAGAGGTCGAGCTCATGTATCCGTAGAGAGTGGTAAGGCCAGTTGCGCTCCAGTTATAGAAATGGAGCCGTTGGAGCACCATCAGAGTGCTCAGGAAGTATAAACCCACGGTATTCCACCTGTTCGAAAACAAGGTGGTACCAAAAAGGAACAGGAGGAAGCCCCTAGCGTACTGCTCCACCTCCTCATCAGTCTCGGGATCCTCCCCTCTGTAATGCTCCTTGAACCAGGTATATCTAACCATGCTCGCTCGAAGTGTCGGTGGACGCACTCCAAGTAATGTATCCCATGCGGCCACCCACTCTCCCATGTTGGGATCAAGAGGAATTGGATCGCCTCCTACGCCCAGGTCAGTGATCATGGCGAAGTCGAAAGGAGTCATCGTCATCTCTCTCGTCGTGGAGAAGTGGAAAGAGTTGGTGGTGTCCCACCACCTCTCCACAAGAGCCCTTAGGAGAGGGCGACTCGCTATAACCCGTGTCAAGCTGGAGCAGAATATGCCAAAACCGGTCCCGTCGATGATCTGGCGGACCCTCATGGAAAGTACATCATACCAATCCCGAGTTGTCGTCGCACCATAACCTCTAAAGGAGCGGGATCCGTCCTGTTGGTAGTGCATATATCGAAATCAGATCAGTGATGTATTGAAAATACAGTTGAATTCAGAGCAGTGATGTATTGAAAATACAGTCGCATTTAGAGCAGTGATGTATTGAAGATACAATTGAATTCAGGGTATGTGATGCCTAAGGTACAGTCGTATAGAGTACATACAGGACAATGATGTGTGAAATACAGTTAAATGTAGAGCAACGATGTATGAAATACAGTCATATCAAAGCATGCGATGCAAGCATATCAAAACAGTGCAAGAAATACAAATAATTGAAAGTAAAGCTGCAGGAAAGTAGAGTTAGTACCTTCACAGCAATGGCCGACAAATGAGACATCAGCTCCCTCAGCAAGAGGTCGTCTGGCGCGTCCTCATTGAAATCAGTAAAGGCATGGATGCCTCCCGCCATTGGTATAATATGAGTCTCCGGGTGATACCTCGCGGGGTCAAAAGGGTGGATACTAGGCAGTAAAGGCTGAGGCTCAACCCCCGGCTTGGCCGCAACGTCCGCGACAAGCTCCACTGGAGGGAGCGCGGGGAACCCCCCATCATGCGGAATATCATTAGCCATCTAAAATAGACGTAAAAGTGAGCAAAAATGAGCAAAATGGTAAAGTTTTGAACAAACCAAACCCTAGGAGAGAGAAAAATTCAAATAAAGTTGAAAACCCGGGAGAAAGGAACTAACCTCGAGAGAAGTCCGGGGGAAATGATCCTTGAATGGTGGAAATGAGAAAAGACACCTCAGATTCAAATTCTGATCGGTTCAAATCGAAGAGAACAAAGAGATTTTAACGATTCAAGGTTGTTTAGGGTGTTGGGAAACGCATAGAACGCGCAGATCTAGAGAGAAGACACCCCTAGAGGGCAAGGGAAATGTTTTCTATGCAAGGATTTATGAGCAAATGAAGTAATTTTGGGTGTATATGAAGACCCATGGCCAAAAAGACCAAAATGGCCAAATCTGCCAGCGGTGGCCGGCACCCTCCTCATTGGTGGCCGGCACCCTTTTGTTGATGGCCGGCAGTTGCCAATGATGGCCGGCAGGGGGCCGGCAGGTTCCCTTGATGGCCGGTAAGCCTTCAACAGTTTCCCCTGTCTCTTTAACCTTGGTATGTGTCCTTGGGTTCCAACAATTCCGAGGAGTGTTCAAAATTTGATTCAAAATGCCCCCGTGGAAGCCCGGAATCATGTCTTCAATGTACGGTGGTCATCGCCCATCAACGCGTACAAGGTGTATCCTTTAAACGCATCACAAATCTTCCGGGAGGTAAACTGGAAGTTGCCTTCAAGGAGCATGCTTTTGTTGTCACCTAGCATATGCTTCTTATATTAAACATCCATTCTATACTTGAATTGTCATGCACCACATCTATCTTGCGCTGTCATACACATTACTTGCATTGTTTTGCACCTTTTTAACCTGCGTTGTCACGCACGTTACTTGCATTGTTTTGCACCTTTTTTAACTTGCGCTGTCACGCACGTTACTTGCATTGTTTTGCACATCTATCTTGCGCTGTCACGCACTATACTCGCATTGTCATGCACCACATGTATCTTGCGCTGTCACGCACTACACCTGCATTGTTTTGCACCTCTTTAACCTGCGCTATCATGCACTATACTTGCATTGTCATGCACCACATCTATCTTGCGCTGTCATGCACGTTACTTGCATTGTCATGCACTGCATCTATCTTGCACTGTCACGCACTATACTTGCATTTTCATGCACCACATCTATCTTGCGCTATCACACACGTTACTTGCATTGTTTTGCACCTTTTTAACCTTCGTTGTCACGCACGTTACTGTAACATTGCCCGCGGGGGACCTCGCTACAGCTCGGACTCGACTTTTTTGTAGTCACGGTTCCTAATCTGAACCAAAGAGTCTAAATCTGGCAAATCGTTTTTAGAAAACAGATTTTTTTAAAAGAAGTGCCAAACATGGACTGCTTTGCCAGATACAGAGTCGCCACCTAAATATTTTATTTTGGGAAATTTAGGAAACCCTGACTCGGGATATCATGAGTTCGAGTCAAGCTCTCTAAATCCCCAGCAGAGTCGCCAGAAACTGTAACATTGCCCGCGGGGGACCTTGCTACAGCTCGGACTCGACTTTTTTGTAGTCACGGTTCCTAATCTGAACCAAAGAGTCCAAATCTGACAAATCGTTTTTAGAAAACAGATTTTTTTAAAAGAAGTGCCAAACATGGACTGCTTTGCCAGATACAGAGTCGCCACCTAAATATTTTATTTTGGGAAATTTAGGAAACCCTGACTCGGTGCCAAAAGGCCACGTGTCCGTCATCACCAAAGTTGCCTCGGCTCGGGAACTTGGGTACGATTGGGGAAGGTCACTTCGTGAGCACCCCCGCTCGCCCGGTCATAGACCGGCCTCTACTAACCATGATATCAATTTTTGAAAACATTGTGAGTTCTTATTCCGGTTTATTAGCCTAGGTTACTATGTGATGCGCACAGCATACAAGTATAGACTGGATCGCTTGAATTGGAACAAAACATTTTGTGTTTTTGAAAGAGGTTTTTGCTACCCACAGGTAGGCTTGTAACATTTGATGATTTACTCCAATTCAGATAACCCAACCTTCACCCACAGGCATTCAGGCAGTTATATCATATAAGCACATAGCCTCATGATAAGCATGCTATTCATGGCAAAACTCACACGCATGCAAGGATGCTAAAGCACAAAAACTTACCGGGTACTCCAAGCCAAAACAAAAGCTGTATTAGAAATCATGCATGATCCTAAGTATACAAAAATGCCTAATACAACAAATGCAAAA
>NW_021025260.1:517218-533786 GCF_004153795.1 Camellia sinensis
AAATGTAGCCCACGGCCACTGAGAGATGGTCTACGGGACCTCTCCCTCCCCTTAGGAAAAGAAACAGAGAAAACCGAGTCTGGTTCGCAAACCGAGGCAAGGCACCGAAGAAGGTCCGGAAGTCCGGAGGCGGGGCTCGCAGCCGCGACTCTGAAACTTCTGAACGAGCACATTATGCAATATCACCAAGTGCTCAACTGGTGACGTCTGAGTCTCAATGTCGGTCAAAAATGGGGTGTCTACAGTTACTTGCATTGTTATGCACCTCTTTAACTTGCGCTGTCACGCACGTTACTTTTGCACCTCTTTAACCTGCACTGTCACGCACGTTACTTTTGCACCTCTTTAACCTGCGCTGTCACGCACGTTACTCGCATTGTCATGCACCACATCTATCTTGCGCTGTCATGCACTATACTTGCATTGTTATGCACCTCTTTAACTTGCATTGTCATGCACGTTACTTGCATTGTTTTGCACCTCTTTAACCTGCGTTGTCACGCACGTTACTCGCATTGTCATGCACCACATCTATCTTACGCTGTCACGCACTATACTTGCATTGTTATGCACCTCTTTAACTTGCGCTGTCACGCACGTTACTTGCATTATTTTGCACCTCTTTAACCTGCGCTGTCACGCATGTTACTTGCATTGTTTTGCACCTCTTTAACCTGCTCTGTCATGCATGTTACTCGCATTGTCATGCACCACATCTATCTTGCACTGTCATGCACGTTACTTGCATTGTTATGCACCCTCGTTACTTGAGTTGTCACGCACGTTATACTTGCATTGTTATGCACTTTTTCACTCACATTGTCATGCAACATTTTCACTTGCATTGTTATGCATGTTTTATCTACATGTGTTTCTACTATATTGTATTTGCCAAAGTTTCTTTTTGTGCAGGCACGATATTGTATGTACGGTTCACTTGAAGCTGGCACGACCAGACGAACCCGACGGTATTGTATTCTCCACGTGAGACATAGTGAGAATTATATAATTCTCTTATATCCTTTATGTTGAAACATGTGAGATTTCTGTAACTTGTCAGTTTGCTTAAATTGTTGTATTTATTTTGCATAAATGCTTCATTACAGCTTTCTTTGCATAATCATAAGTTATGTTCGGCATCGTGCATGACCTTTGCATCTTGCCCCAGCTTGCGGGCACATCTCGGTTTGGTTATATTGAATGTTTGCCTGAGTCTTCAGCCTTGTCAAAAATGGATTGTCTTTGGGCTTTGACATTCACTTTCGTCACTTTGTGACTTTCGAGTTCTGTCAAAGAGGGGCAACTGTAGACACCCCATTTTTTACCATCCTCAAGACTTGGTTGTGCTTGCAGGTACATCCAGCCACAAGTTCGATTGCTCATTGAGTACTCGACTTTCGCGGTGGAACGTCACAGGTTTGAGCTTTCCAAACCCTATATCCTTTCTGCCCCATTCTTGGACCATGTGTTGGTCCTTTCTGCATGCTTCTTGTGAGGCACTGCCGACCACATTTTGGCCTTGCCGGCCATAGTTTTGTCCCTGCCTGCCATTGATGAAGCCTGCCGGCCATCAATGAGGCACTGTCGGCCACCACTAATGGCCGACATAACACTTTATCTCAGCAGATCTCACGCTAGATCTTTTGAGCCAGTTGGTTTTCACTCATCCCTCCTCCATATGGAGGGATGAAGCTCTTTTCAAGCTTGTTTAACAAGCTTTACATTGCATTCTTCTATATAAGGAGAGGCTCCTCCTCCTTTACAGAGGGTCAGCATTTTTGGAGAAAACATATCTCTCTCTTTCTATATTTCTCATTCTCTCTCTATATTGTGTTTGTTTTGTGCCTTAAAAGTGCATTTTCCTCTCACTTTTGCACTACAACACATAGTGACAAACCACCATCTTTGAGCTGAGGTTCTTGGGAGTGTTGTTTGAGCTCTGAAAGTTGGTTTTTGGCATCAGAGATTGCTGGTTTCGAAGTTGTGCTTCAAGGGTGAGTGTTTTTCCCCATTTAAGCTTTTGTTTGTATACCACTTTGGCCATCCTTGCATATTGTTTTAGGCCTTGCTTTGAACTGGAAAAAGTTCTTTTTTTAAGTGCGTTAGATAGTTGTTTAAGGCCTCTTTGGTGTTGAGGGTGTTCTACCCTCTTGTGTGCCTTGTTTGGCCTTGTTTTGTGCCATGTCTTAAGGCCTTTGAGTTAGTCTTTGTTTGGCCTTTTAGCCACTGAAATCCAATGGATTTTCAGTGGTAAGCATGTGGTTTTGAGGCCTCAAATCAGAGGGGGTGATCCCCTCTCTTTTTGTTTTGTTTGCTTGAGCTATTGGCCTATCAAATGAGCATGTATCTCTATGCTCTTGAAGCATATTATGAGCTTGTTTTTTGTGAGTTTTTAGGTCTGCCATAACTCTGTTTTGGGCTGGTTTGGTTGTCTCTTGAGTGGCTCATGTACTTGTAGTGCAAATCTTGCTTACTAGCCTCGTATGCATGATGTTTTGGCTCATTATTCTAGCATATTTTAGCTATGCTCCAGCATGATTTTATTCATATTTTGGGTTGTTCTAACTCTATTTTAGGCTTCTTGGTCGAATGATGCTTGTCATGCATGCTTGTAGTGTAAAAGCTTTGACTAGCCTTGAGTTTTGAGGAGTCTTGCATGCTTAACTTGATGTATTTGCATGTTTTGGCATCATTTAGAATGATATTTCAGAGCATATAGGGTTGTTGCACTTCCATGTTTTCCACTCTTTAAGTGCTCTTGAGAGTTGTACCTTTATGCCCTATTTGTGAGCCATTGCATGAGCCTCATTTTCTTGCCTTTCAAGCCATCATCTCAGTCCATTTTTGCTACTATTTTGGCCTGCATAGGGACTGTTTGGGGTTAATTTGGCCATTCGAGCATTGTCTTGCATGCCTCTAGTGTAATACACTTCACTAGCTTTGATGTTTGAGCCTTTCAACATGCATTGCATGGGTTGTTTGCACGATTCCAAGTTATTTTGCATGCCATTTCAGTACTGGAACACATGCCACTATACTCCATGCTTCACTCTTTCAAGGCCTTTGGAGAGTTGTTTTTTGTGCCTTAAGCTTGGGCCAATATGTATGCATGTTTGTATAGCCTTTTGAGTTTCTATCTTGGCATGTTTTGCCACTGTTTTGGGCATAGTGTAACTCTGTTTTAAGCTGGTTTGGATGTTTGAGCACTGTGATGCATGCTTATAGTGTTATCTTCCTCACTAGCATTGGTACTCTTGGCCCCTTAACGTGTTGTGCATGAAGGCTTGCATGTTAGAGTAGTGCATTTCATGCCATGATTAGCATGTTGTTTGCATGTTTTGCATTGCGTTCAATCATACGTTGTATTGAACGTGAGGAAGATTGGTTCATTTCATATTTAAAGTGATGAAATGAGCCAATCTCCCTTGGTCTCTATTTCCTTTGATTCCTCATGATAAGGAGATGGTCTCGGTGTCTTATTTGTCATGCATTTATTGAAATTTGCACATGTTGGATCTTTGGCCATCACGCATCGAGATGCGCGATTGATGGTCTTGGATCTAATGATGCCTATTCCATTGATGTTTGAAAGTGATATGGAGTGGCATAATGCGTACATACCCTTGGGAGACCCTCCATTTCCTCTATTTTGTGCTCTGCTGTAGCTTGGTGTCACGGCACACCAGTGGCCGGCACCCCTCTCTTTGTTGGCCGGCAGTGCATTGTTGATGGCCGGCAGTGTGCATCTCTGGTCGGCAGGAGGTTCGGCAGCAGCTCCTCATGGCCAGCAGGCCACTGGTGCACTCCTCAGCACTATTTTGGTGAGATCCAGCAGCTAATTCTCAAGGACACCCTACAGATAGAGCCTCAAGAGAGCATTTGGAGAGCTTTTCGGGACGGCAACCGAGCATGCATACTCTTCTCTTTCAACCAGAGCTAGAGCAGCTTAGTTTAAAGCTTTATTTGTTAATTAGCTTGAATTTGTAACTTAATTGATTTTGTTTAATTAGTTAGGTTTTGTAATAATTAATTAATTTGTTAATTAGTTAATTGTTATAATAATTAGTTGTAGCTAGTTATTCAATTTGGTTGTGTAATAATTAGTCTAATTAGATTATTAGATTAGTTAAGTAGCTCAGCTTAGAATAGTTTAACTTTTATTCAGACCCCCCGTCGAGAGGGCACATTGTTGTAATAAGTGTGCGTACGTGTGTGCATGTCTTCCAACCCCACGTCTTTCTCCGTTTTACTTACCTACTTTTGATGGTTAGTTTTAGATCATGTTTCAATTAGCATCCTTATATTTGCATGCGTGCATCATTCATCTGTCTTGCATGCACCGGGCTCGGCGCATCATACTAACTGCATTGTATTTCAATTCCAATTTGAATACATGTATCAGTGTAGCATTCACATGCCATTTTAGAATAGCCGAGCCTATTTTTAGTTGCATTTTGCATGTGTTGCATTAGCCATCTTAAAATAGCTAGGATCATGCATTGATTACTAACTAGCTATTGTTTTGGCTCGGAGTACTAGGTAAGTTTTTATGCTTTAGTGTCTTGCATGAGTGTGAGTGTTGCCATGATAGCATGCTTACCATGAGGCTAACTGCTTATGTGATATAACTGCTTGAATGCCTGTGGGTGAAGGTTGGATTACTTGAATTGGAACAATTCATCAAAATGTGAGTTTTAAGCCCACTTGAGAGTGGCAAAATCATGTTTTCTTAAGCCCACTTGAGGGTGGCAAATCCACGTCTTAGCCTACTTGTGAGTAGCACCTTCAAACCATTTTCAAACAAACAAACATGAGATGTTTTGTTCCAATTTAGGCGATCTAGTTTATACTTGTGTGTTGTGCGCATCACATAGTAATTATAGGCTAATAACTGGAATAAAAATGCATGTGTTTTCAAAAACCAGATATCATCTTAGTAAAGGCCGATCTTTGATTGGGCGAGCGGGGGTGCTCATTGCATGACCTTTCCCTCTCGTATCCAAGTTCCCAAGTTGAGGCAACTTTGGTGATGATGGACACGTGGCCTTAGGCAACAAGTCAGGGTTTCCTAAATTTCTCCAAAAATAAAACATTTAGGTGGCGACTCTGTATCTGGCAAAGCAGTCCATGTTTGGCACTTCTTTATAAAAATCAGTTTTCCAAAACAATTTGCCAGATTTGGACTCTTTGGTGATTTATCGGTCTTGCATTGAGTCCGAACTGTAGTAGCTCAATGAACAAAACGGATTTCGCGCCATTTCGCGCGCGGAGGCCGGGACGTTCGAGCACGTCTACAGGTTCCCTTTAGCAAGAATGAGCTTAACAGTTTCTGGGTAGACAATGGTAACAAACCTAAACATTCTCTTCTGTTGATATGGAATCCTCACATTTTGAACTGGTCCATAAATACTTGAAAAACCAATTAAGAAATAGTTTAGAAACTAAAAGGGCATTCAATTGAGTACAAATAGCCAAATCTAAACATATATACCTGGAATAATTGGAAACATTCTCTTCTCTAAATGTGTTATCAGCTGGAAAAGTCAAGTAGATTTGTTTTGAACTAAGGTTCACCATTTCCAGCCCACTGTTCATTGAAAACTCGTTCCTATCAAGCCGAGATCGCCCGAATTTGTGCATATCCTCACCCATCATCAACGCCGCGGTGGCCCTTCAACATGTAGAGCAAACCAAGTGCAAGTACAAGTGATCACTTCATAAGAGAGTAACATATGAGTTAAATTATGAAAGAATATATGATGTATATATGTACCTTTGGGTATCACTTTGTTGTTGCTGGAGGAGATTCATGCATTTGTTTATGGCTATAGCAGAGTAAAGGGGGAAAGTAGAAGCCATGAGCTGAGAAGCAGCAGCTAACCTCTATTGCTATGCTGATTTAGATCTGATAATCACCCAAAGCTTGCTTCTTAACTTTATGCAATCAACATAAGTTATGGAAAACAGATATTTGGAATAAGCCATGTAAATAATAGTGAATTGAGTAAAAGATTGAAAGCTGAAATGAAAATAAAAGGATTTAAATAACGAACGAATGATGAGAACTTCTTAATACCTTTAAGAGTAACAATAGTAGTGAGATTGAAGAAAAGAAGCCACAAAAAATCCTAGCAAAACTAAACTAAATCATGCAATTATGGCTAATTTATCATCAAAGAAGTCCATAACAGCTTTAGGAGATGCAAAGGGACTATCAGAGAGGTTGTGTTCCAACCTATTATGGGTGGCATTTCTGTTGATCCAAAAAGTAATATACCTTTCTGGTAAATCATTTTCTTCATGCAAATGGGGGCTTTCTTTGCCACTTCCATTGCCAATGTCATTGCCATTGTCGTTACTTGCTATTGATGTTCTTTTCTCTTTCTCTTTCTCTTTCTCTTTATGAGATACATTTGCAGTCTATTGCAATTGCTGATCACTCGCAGCAGTTGCTACAACTGCCATTGTGGGGTTGGATCCATTCTTTGCAGGAAAACAATAGATTGGCATTAACATTTTCATTTCTCAACTAAACGTTGATTCTCCTAAGCATAATAACCACTAGGACCTAAACAAACAATAATTCAAGGTTAACACATTTCTTAGATTGAAATCAAAATGAGAAATACACCTTCTATGACTTCAGGATTAATAGGCAAAATTTACATCCAAGACTGCAATACAAGAACCATTATAAACAAATAGTTGAAGAATTGATAAACTCTCTCTCTCCGTGCTTCATTACCTTCTTCTCTGCCATACCATGCCCATATATTCGTTGGGGTTTTGATAAAGAGACGGACCAATGAGTGAATAAAAGGTCCACACAATTATTCACTCAATATGATTCAATAAATTGAAACAGAAAACAAAAGGTCAAGAGACAGCTAATGGGAACTCTGCAATTCATTGATTTAGTCAAAAGGCATATTTATGCTTATACATGAGAGAGAGAGAGAGAGAGAGAGAGAGAGAGAGAGAGAGAAAGAGACATCAAATGTTACAGTAAACAACTTTCATAACCAAATAGACAAATATCTCACCTTGTTCCACACCATCAACTTTGGAATTGATGCCACATCCAGTTCACTTAGAACCTTGTCTACAACATCAATCTGTTGCTCTGCCAGTGGATGGCTGAACTTGATAACAATATGTTATGAGAAAATAGTGTTTGTCAAGCAGAGATAAATCCTCTTCACTAAGTTGCCAAGTTATACCTAATATCCACCACATGCACCAGAAGGGATGACTTAGAAATCTCCTCCAAGGTTGCCCTAAAGGCAGCAACCTGCAGCAAAAAGCATTGATTAGAGGAGAACAAAGAAAAATAACATAATTTCTTGAGCTTCAAGTAGTTTACACTTAATGGAACCTTTTCTTCAGTGGTCAGTTTGAAACAAAAAAGAAAGGAAAGATACAAGAAGTTCGTGTGATATAAATTATTAGTAGCAATGATTGTCACATATGCAACTTGAAGATGTAACAGAGCTTACTAGTGTAGTTGGTAACTTTTGAATAAATCCAACAGTATCTGTAAGAAAAAACTCCTTTCCATTCTTCATATGGATAAAGCCAACAGAATAACATATATGTGAGTTACACCAATAAAAAGAAAGGTTTAAATCATAAGATATAGAGGGTACAATGTTGTCCAACAGAGCTAAAGATGGTGTTGCACGTAAATGAAATGGCTTTCAAAAAATGACATTGATTACTATATTGAGTAACTGCTCTAATATAATCATCAAGGGGCAAGAAAAATAAAAATGTGTATATATACTTGTCATACAATCAAGTCTTTTCAAGTACACCTTACTAACTTGTACCCTTCTAGGGCAGCCACTGGATGGAGCCAACCCAAATATCTAACAGTTGTTCAAGCATGGGTCATGAGTTAAAGGGTGTTCAAGCATTGGTTGAGCTCCTAAAAATTTGTGTGATCCTGACTTGATTGCCTAGCCACTACCCCCCAAGCTCACAAGCCATGTAGACTCATTTTTTATATGCTTATACTTTTCTAAAACCTATAATCTCAAATGAAAAGTGTCACTCCATTGTTACTTTTAACTTCAATTTTGAATTTGTCGCTTCCACACAAATATGAGTTCATGCAATATGAATCCCTTAGATGAAATAGCAATCAAACCTTACGTTTTCCAATTCATCAAAGTACTTGAGCTTACTATGAAGTGCTTCTACAAATTCAATGAGTCTTTGCTTCTCTATTAGCTATAACAAAAGCAAGCAACTAAAACAAGTCAAACTAGGGCATTCAACATTGTACACATATTATTCCATTTTATAAATAAAATAAAATAATCATGTAAGAAATTAGCCATCACCACCTAAGTCAACCTGTGAAATACAATTATCAAAATTGGATTTTAAAGGAAAAAGAAAACACAATAAAACAATTTAACTAAAGCAACTGAAAATGCCACCCATATAATCTGACACCCAAAGATTGCTTGTTCCAACGCTAAACAAAAGCAGGGCCTATTTCATTGATTATCTAACCATTTGAATATGCTTTGAATTTTTGGCCCTAAAGAAATGTAACTCATGCCATGGTCAGCAGAGTTCTAAGCCTGTGCCCTATCATGTTACAAAAGGTCCAAATTAAGCTTTTAACACTTAAAAAAACCTTGAAGCTACACTTTATAAGGTCAAAATTAACAACAATTGCCACTGGTAATCTTAACAAGTGAAGTATCAATGTAAAGTGAATAGAAAGAGGTCCATACCAGTCGATCACATGCATCATGAAGAGTTTTGGTCTTTGTTGCCATTGCCTGATGCTGCAGCTATAGTTCATTAAACAAATCTAGGGTTTCATCCACCTACAAAAAAGTTAGTTCAATTAACTGCTTTGTTAATTTGATAAGCAAGAATTAAAACCCAAGAAAAGTTCAACCATATCAAAAAATTGTATAATTGTTAAAAACAACAAATCGACAAAAGTAGAAAAATATGTAAAAGTGTTTTCATAGATACTTTACTTGATGGAGTATACCATCCCATGTTTGTAAAAGTGTTTTCATAGATACTTTATCTGATGTCATAGCATTATATATTTTTACTCCAGGCTATTTCAAGTAACACCAAATCAAGTAAACTTTAAAGCAAGTCATCAAGCCATTGGTGTGGAGCAGTGGTCAGCCTGAAGCTTCAGCACCGACCAACTACAGTGCCCTCAAACAATCAGAGAACGTCCTTCACAAGATGAATTGAACTCAGTGAGGGAGACAAAAGCATAGAGAGAGAGAGAGAGAGAGAGAGAGAGAGAGAGACAGAAGCAAATAGCAGAGAGAGAGGAAAAGCAAAGAGAAAGCAAAAAGAAATTTATCGAATCGGCCAGTGATGAGGTGATCTAAGAGGAGATGATCGATGGTGACTCGTAGGGCTAGCGGCGGCGACAATGACGATTGGCAATGGCAGTGATTGGCAACGCTAGTAGCGGCAGAGGCGATCGGCATGCTGAGGAGCAGCAAGAGGCAGACAAAGTTGAATGAGATGTTTTGGGGATATGAATTAGGTTTGATTGGGAACTGATTGTGTGTGTGAGAATGTATTTACAATTATTTTGAATTAGAATGTATATAATTGCACTTATTTAAATTGTGTGATTAAAAAAAATATTATCTCACTTATTAAATTAAGTGTGGTTAAAAAATCATTTTAATTTTTTTAATCACACTTTTAATAAAAGTGAGATATTTTTAATTCTTGTTATGTGATCTTTAATCACATGTTAATTAGAAAGTGTGATTAAATATATATATATATACATTTAATTAAAAAGTGACATAAAAAATAAATATTATGACACTTAATCAAATTAAGTGTGATTAAAATATCAATATAATTTTTTTTATCACACTTTCAATAAAAGTGAGATATTTTTATTTGTCAAAGTGTGATCATTAACGATTTTTGTAGTAGTGTCCAAAATCTCAATATTGTTTAGAAATAACAAATAACTAAGTTAAAACTCATAAAAAGAGTGGAGATATCCTTACCTCAAGCTCCGAAGATGAGAGAGAGAGTGTGGAAAACTCAAAGACGCCAAAAATCAACTTTGCTCCGATTAGAACAAAGCTCTCGCAAAGCTCTACCTTTTATACAAAGGCACACGGGTGAAAAGATCGACGGATCTAGGTGTATTTGAGGGAGATAGGTGAGTTTTAGAGAGAGAGAGTGAGAGAAAATAGGGTTTTGAAATGTTTAGAGCGAGAGAGAGATGAAAAAGTGAATCAGAAAAGTGATTTTACAAACTGATATACGCACAGTTCGCTTGAGTGCAAGATGTGTTGCTCAAGCGACTAGACACAATAAGTCTCGAGCATTAGAAACCTAGCTTGAGCGATGAATGCGAACTTTCAGTAGTTTTACAAACAGAAGACCGTCGCTCGAGCGCAAAGAGCTTCGCTTGAGCGAAGAATACAAGCTCCCAATAGGTTTATAGGCCTGCAAAAGTACTGGAGGTTCACAAAGACCGCTTGAGGGCAAGAAGTATCGCTCGAGCGAATGAACAAAATTCTGGACATCAACAATTTGAAAAACAAGCTACCAACCTGTTCCAAATGTAAACAACACGTCCCAAAAGCCAAACTCAAAGAGAGATAAAGGGAAACAAGACATGAACAACTGTATAAGACAATGAAACCCAAATCCAAAACATCAAATGGGCTAGGTCTAAGCCAGAATCGCTATACCTTGAGTACACAAAAATTGACATTCGGTCTCAAACCACAAAAATAACTCCGAAGCTTTAGCAAGTAACATTCATTGAGCCTTCATGCTCCCTTCAAAAATACATCCATCACTAAGTCACTTTGGCGAAGTCACACAATCATTTTCTGAAATGTTGTTAGTTTTAGGGTGAGCTATTACCCAGTAGGAAATACCATTAACAAAATATATAAATAATCGAGATGCATATGATCATGCCATGCACTTGTTATTAGAAAATTCATATTTTCTCTTTTAAAACTAATGATGCTCAATGCATGATTACCATTTACAATTATCTTCCTCAATAGTGGGGTGATAAATACGCTATGACATCTAAAGCAAGAGTCGCAATTCACAATAACATTTAATAGTATCATCAATAAAAGGGTTTCTCCAACCTCACCATTTTCCATAATCGCAATAGATATATCCAAGGAAATTTAATAACCTCATGACTCAACACCATTTTCAAAATCATTCACCAATTTCAAGATTTAATAGTCAATTGAGCCCAACCCCATTATTTAAGCTAGTTTGAAAACTAGGAATTTAGAGAGAAATTGTGGTTTATCCCCCTTTTTTTACACTTAAATTGTCAATTTTCATCACAAACAACAATAATCAACAACAACATTCATAATATTTACCAAAACAATAGGTATAGACCCCCTTTTTGTATTTTAAACTCATTTTATATCACAAAATCATCTTATACATCATTATAACTAAAAAAAATACCGGCTACATACCTCAAATCATAGATATATCAAGTTAAAAAGTATCCCTACCTTGAAAATGAGAGCTAAGAGTTGAAGACCTAACAAGAAACTTGAAAAAAACGTAATCCAATAGGTAAAAAGCTTGATATTCACTAGCTCTCCACTTCGAATGGAGGGTTTTGAGGAGATCCTTGGTAAACCTTGAGAAAATCAAGGGTTTTTAGGGCTAGGGTTTTGAAAATGGGTGTTAGAGAGAGAGAGAGGATATGAAAAGTGAGAAAAGAATGGGTAAAAATTGATTTTTAAGTTGGTTATTTCGAACAGACTGCTCGAGCGACCTTTCCACCATTCGAGTAGTGAACGCAAGCTTTTAGAAAGGAAAAAAAAATACAAGTTTGAATTGAAAGTATTAGCGGCCACGTATCTCCGCTCGAGCGGTCTCACTTTACATTCAGTTTGCAGAAGGAATACTAGGAACCTCAATTCACCACTCGAGTGAACCTGAAATTCAAGTTGTTACAGCAACCACTACCACTATTGCTACCACCACCACCATGCCACCACTGCCACCACTGCTACTACTACAGCTACTACTACCACTACAACTACCACCATCATGCCATCACCACCACCACCACCATCACCACCACCGCTACCACTACTACTACCACCACCACCACCATTACTATTACTATTTTCATCACAATTGCCATTGTTACCATAAGCACTACCATCATTTTATTATCACTACCATTGCTATTGCTGTTGCTACCACCATCGCTACCATCATACCATTACCACCATTATTACCATTACCATCAGAATATAAAAGTTATAATATGTGAAGCCCCAAAAATCAAGAACATCATGGAATATATTAACAAATAAATACAAGATTTTTCAAAGGTTATAAGTGTGTAGGAAACATCACTAATGAGTCATTTTGTCCTAGGAAGATCAGAGGAGTCAAAATAGTCTCCATTCTAAGTTTAATCTCCTTAGATAACAAAGCTACCTTTTTGATAGATCTTAACAAGGTATTAGTACAAAGTCTACATGAGTTGACAGAATATAAGGATAGATTACAAAAGATATATATAGATATATAAGCAAAATAATAATTACAAGAGGTATGTCTTAATTACATCAAGAGCTTTTACACTTACAATCCCAAACATGGCTTAATTCTTCTAGGGTAGCCATATGTCCTAAAATGTTTCAGCTTCACCTTTAACTAGCTAATAGTCTTCAATACCTGGCACATTCAAGTGATACTTTAAAGATCAAGCAAGTGATAAAAGCACATTCATGAAATAAAGAACATGAATCATTAACAAAAAATAAATTTTCAGATTTGGTGTACTTTAAAGATCACAATCTAAGAGACATTTTCAGATTTTTTCTGAACTCAGCCTTCCTACAGTTTGTAGAGAATTTTATCTAGTTTTCCAACAATCTTTTGGAAGTGGGATAGCTTTCCTAGATTTTTAATTATTTAAGAAATACTGCAATGCTGTCTAGATTCATCGACTGTTACGAAAATCAGATTTTCTCTCAAAATGTTCACTACTTTTCAATAAAACCATTTTTTCTTGAAAGATAACACTTTAAGGAAGGTTTTGATATAAAATGGAGGTCAGGAAAATTTTTCTGCATTTTTCTATAATGTTTTAAAGAGGACTGAAAATACCGTTCATTGGTGCACAAAACTTGAAATAAGAAAAAGGGGCAACTATGGGTAATTTTACATTCCTCTTATGATGAAAACGTGTTAAATAATATACTAATAACTTAGATTTTTTGTTTGAAGGTTTGCATTTGAAAATAATGTAAGATATAAGTGGAAATAGGTGCCTTTATTCCAACAAGGAGAGAATACAAGCAAAAAAGAAATCAAAACTCGACTTCTTTTATTCAAACACAAGAACAACATATATACACATCTGAAAACAATATTTAAGCATATAATATTATGTATTTGGAAGAGAAAAGAAAAGAATAGGTTGTATTGTGGCTTACTTATTAGTCTAGACGGGTTGTTTGTGCAAGATTGCTCACTTTCTTCCTCATTCTCTCATCTCACACTTTCTTTCCTCTTTCTCTTCTCTTTGTTGAAAATATAGGGGGTGTGTATGTGTTTGATGTGCAAAAAGTGTTGAGCGAGGGGGTGTATTTAGAGGAAAATTACGGTGAATTGTCTAAAGTGCCCTTGGTTCCAATGAAATGGAAAAATTTTGGATTTAGTTTGATTGTAATGAAATGTAGGGTGATTAACATATTTAAGTAGGGTTTAAAACATGATTTAGTTATGGTTAGTTTGATTAGAACAAAAGGTACAAGTATATCTCCATATTTTGAGGCGTTAGGACAATTTTTTTTTCATAATTTCATGCATTATGTTCCAAAAGTACATCACAAATCTTCCATGAGGTGTTGGCTGGCCACGTGGTCTAATTTTTGTGTTTTTTCACTTTTTTTGGGTACAATTATATTCATATATATAAGTATTGTAGATATTTGTGGAGAATGATTATTATAATGGAGTGTACTTTTATATATATATATATATAGTAGGTGTTTGACATGCACTAAAAAAGTGCACTTTTTTGGCATACATACACTTATTTGGATCACATCTATCAACATCTCCTCTCTACTTTTCTACCAACTTTCTCTATTTTTCTACACATTTTTTTTAATTTATAAAAAATCAAAAAATGCACTTATTTAGAACATTCCAAACCACTACATAATCTAATGAATTTGAGGCCAATGTACAATTTTAATAAAGTGCAAGGTATAGACACCCCATTTTTGACGTCCCTTCAAGACTTGGATAGTTTTATAGGTACATCCGATGACGAGTCCGATTGCTCGTCGAGCACTCGAAGTCCTCAGCGGAACGCCACAGGTTTGAGCCTTTCAAACCCTGCATCCATTTTGTCTCCTTTTTGGACCATTTCTTGGTCTTCCTCCCCTGCAGTTTTTGGTGGCTTGCCGGCTATCTATGAAGGCTGCTGGCTAGAGATTCTGGTCTACCGGCCATTGATGTGCCTTGTCAGCCATCAATGATGCCTTACCGGCCATCACTGATGGCCGGCCGGCCACCAGTTGTTTTCTGTGGATATTTTGTCCCAGCTGGTTGCACAGATTCATGCATCTATCCACACATAGAGGACTGGATCTCCTTGTATAGAATTCATGTTTTCTATATATAGGGAGGCCCTCTCTCATGTTTTAAGATTGGAAGATTTCAAACTCAAAATTTTCTCTCTCTCTCTCTAGATTTCTCACTCTCTCTCTCTCTCTCTCTCTCTCTCTCTTGCATTTCTTTACACTTTTGCCTACTTACACAATACTCTTGCATAAAAACCCTTAACCAAAAGTGATCACCTTTGAGCTGAGGTCTCTTGAGGTCTTGATTGAGCTCTACAAGTTGGTTTTAGCTTGAATTATTGCCTAGAATCGCTCTTCTCTTCAAGAGGTATAATATTTTCTTTATTAGCTTACTTGTTTTCCTATCTTTTTTATTTACTATTTTTGGGCTATAAAAACTCTGTCAAAATGGGATGAAATTTGTTGTTTGAAGCCATTTTAAGGTAGGGGTGGTTCATCCTTCTTTGTACGTTGTTTGTAAGGCTTCTTCACTTGTGTTTCCCATCTTTAAATCATCTTTTTTTGGGCCTTTAAACACTGATTTTTAGAGTATTTTCAGTGGAAAAAAACATGTTTTGAAGTCCAAAATTGGAGGGGTTAGCCTCCCCTCCCTTTGTCTTGTTTGCTAGCCTAGTTAACTCCATGTGTTAGCATCTTTTTCTAGCTTTTTGTAGCTATATTTCAGCATGTTTTTGCCTTTGTTTTAGACTGCTTTAGCTCTGCTTTGGGTTGTTTGGGTCAGTTGAGTCTTGTTTTGCATGATTGTAGTGTAAAGGTCCTCACAAGTTTGGTGTTTTAGGCCATTAGACACCTCTTGTTTGAGTTGATTGCATGCTTTGGTGTTGTTTTGCACTTAATTTCAGCACTAATCATCTCTGCAACTAATCATCTCTATAACAAAAACTAATCATCTTTGCAACCTCTCTCATTTCTTGGCATTTAATTTTGCTTTGAAAGTGGTTTCAATTCATTTGTTTGCCTAAGTGTGGAATTGAGGTTTCATACTTAATGGTTTAACCCCTTTGGGGGCTCATTACCAACGGTATGAGACTTCTTTCATACCTAAAGCAACTTGTGTTTTGAGCCTTTTTTCCATTAAAGGACTCTAACTCACCTTTTGGACTTAATGGACTAAGTAATGGTTGGTAAGTTAAAATGAGTAACTAATAACTTGGGACTAACATTGAGCAAGATAATAACTTGTGTGTTGTGTGTTCAATCGGACGTTAACTGAACACAAGGAAAATTGGGACATTTCATACTCAAAGTGATGAAATGTCTCAAGTTTTCTAGGTCTCCATTGCCCTTGATCATGCATGATAGGGTGATGGTTCTTGAGTGTCTTGTTTTGCATTCATTGAACTTGCACACCTTGACGCACAAGCCATCATCTTGGATTGGTGGTTTGTGGTTTAAGTTCATAACTCCTTAGATTTGTCCATGAAAAGGAGGGGTGAATTGTGCAGACAACCCTGGGAAAAATCCTCTTTTTGCTCTGTTTGTACTCTATTGTAGCATGGTGATCCAGTGCATCAGTGGCCAGTAGGCCACCATCCATGGCCGGCAGTGCACCATACATGGCCAGCATACCACCTTTTTGGCCGGCAGATGGCCGGCAGCTTTAATCCATGGCAGGCTGGCCACTGATGTAAACCTCAACAAAATTCTGGCAAGGTGGAGCAGAAAGGTTCTGGAAATGTTCAACTCTGCAAACAGAGGCTTTTGAGAGCAAACAGAGGTCTTTTCGGGTGTACCCGAGCATGTGTATCTTCCATTTCTCAAGGCAGAGTAGTGGCAGCATAGTTAGGAATGTTAATTGTTAGTTTACTTGCGTTTGTGTTGTAAATTAATTAGTTAGCTTACTAGTTAATTCATTAAAGTGTTGTAATAATTAGTTAATTAGTTTAGCTTCTTATTTCGGTTTGTAATAATTAGTCTAATTAGCTTAATTAGATT
>NW_021025260.1:552672-621515 GCF_004153795.1 Camellia sinensis
TAAGTGGGTATATAAAAGGGAGAAAGACGTGGGGTTGGAAGGCATACAACACACACACGCGCACTTATTACAGTTGTGCCCTCGCGCAGAGGGTCCGAATAAATATACATTCCCGAATAAAAGAATACTACAGTCCAAATAATACAGTCCAAATAATATACAAATTCCTAATTAATTAATCAAATTAACTAAGAAAGCTGTAAAACTGGCGTGTAAGCCAAGGACTGCCTTGCTTCTGATGAATGCTGTATGTTTGGGCTGCCTTGCGCAGAAATCCACTGGGATACCCCAATTAGCCTCTGTTTAGCAGTTATTCTTGGAAAGCGTGCCAGACTCCGAAAAGTTGTTGATTCTTCATTTTGCTGCAACAGAGAGCAGGAAAGGGGCATAGCAATGTATTTTCACAAATATATGCATACCTCGATCCTCGTGCCACCAATCACGCATATCGAGGCATGATGGCCGAGGAGTCGAATTGCACAATTTAATATGGGATGAATGCACATGAAAACACAACAAGACCTAACTCCATCATGGATGATCCGGAGTGTCGGTGACTGGGAATTGAGACACGTTCCGTCACTCGGAGTACAGAACATACCTCGTTTCCCGTGCCCGGGCTAACTCCTATCCCGAACACGATGCAATATGCATGACATGCATAAAATGCAACTAAGATACAATCCTAATATACACAATGTTATGGAATGGCATACACGCCATACGAGGTAATACACAACCGGGCATACACAATGCTATGGATGAAATGGCACACGCAATGCAATAATGGGCTTACACCAACATGAGAGAGCCTCAGCCACACTCACATAGGAGGCCGTTGGATGAAAATGAAGTGCCTCGAAACGCGTGCACACGGGCACGCAAATCGAGGCAATGGATATGTAATGCAATAATGGCTAAAATGACATATAGAATGAAACATGGACTTATACTAACATGAGAGAGCCTCAGCCGCACTCACATAAGAGGCCGATAGATGAAAATGAAGTGCCTCAAAATGCGTGCACACGAGCACGCGAACCGAGGTAATGACATATGCAATGCAATAATGGGCTTACACCAACATGAGAGAGCCTCAGCCACACTCACATAAGAGGCTGTCAGATGAAAACAAGACAACTCGAAATGCGTGCACGCGTGCACGCAAACCGAGGACCGACCCTCAGGCACCGAAATGCCACTCTAATGAGACATGGCAAAGACATACAATAGGATATGCAAACATGCAAAAATCAATAGCAAAATGAGGGGGCAAAACAGCCCCGAAACGAGGCGAAATGATACCCAATGCATGGAATTTCTCCCGAAATGCAAGATTAAGTACGTGAAATGGCTTACAGCTATACAAAGCATGCATAATTGGTACATGGAATGAAAAGACAGAAGCAAGGAAGCCCCAAAATAAGAATTTTTCCAGTTCAAAGCATGGCCAAACAGCAAACATAGATAGGGCAAAACTAGTATGCAAAAATGGCCCTAAATATGAGATTATGAAGCAACTCACAGCTGCTGACTCCAAATAGGTTAGGGCCCTTCAAAAACATTGAAGAGGGGCCCAAAATAAGCCACTTTACAGAACTTTAAAAACCCCAAAAACAAACATAGATATGGCTAAGCTCTTATGCAAGAAAATGGGCCAAAAGGTGGCCAAAGAGGCAAGTGGTATATGCAAAGCCCAAACTGAAAAATGTCCTTCTACAACATTGAAGAGGGACCAAAAACATGCACATTTACAGTTTATGGAAGCCCCGAAATCAGTATACAAACATGCTAGAAATGCAATGCAAAATGAGGCTCAAAAGTGGCTATAACATGAGGTATACAAAGAATTCACCAAACAAGCAAAGACCCTTAATAAAACATGTTAAGAAGGTCAAAATAAGGCCACTTTCAGTTCTGATCATGGTCCAAAAATAGAAAAATGATAGGCTAGTGAAGCATGCAAGAATATTGACATACAAGGAGATATTGAGGCAAGTGCAATATGGGGGCCTCAAACAGTATTGAGCCCTTAAGAAAACATGTAGAATAGCTCAAAATAGACCTAGTTTCAGTTAAGGTCGGAGCCCAAAACAATAACCAAATTAGCTAAGAAATTGGCACAAAAATGAGCCACAAAAGGGGGAAAGTCTACTTACCCTTGAAGACCAACACTTTTGTTGCTTCTTGGACCAGATTTGATGACTCTAAGCTGCTGGAATCCCTTCCTTTGCTGCTGGAATGGAGTGGTGATGGTAGAGCTTGAAGATGATGAAGAAATGGAGCCAAAACTTGAAGGAAATGGAGTGATATGTATGTATATCCTCAACCCAATTCTTGTGACCCTTTTTCTAGAGTTGGAAGGCTCTCTATATGGACAAGAGATGGATAGAAGAGTCTAGCCAAAGTGGAGGGAAAATGAGGCTTCTTTTCCTTCCAAAAGGGTCCCCCGGATGTAGATATTTTTGGGGGAAAACCAAGGCACAGCTGGAAAGCACACACAGTGAGGAACATGGCCGGCCTGACATTTTGGCTGCAGGTGGCCGGCCGGCCACCACCCATGGCCGGCCGGCTAGGGGTCAAAAGGGGCAATGTGATTTTCTGGCCGGCCACCACAAATAGGTGTCCTCCCATGTCTCCTCATCACAACCATGTGGTTCAAAATTGGCAACTCTAAAACAGGAGAGAGAATAGGCCAATTTTAAGAGGGGTTCAATAGGGTCAAATGGAATTTCTGGCCGGCCATATGATATTAGGATCCTCCCATGTGTGTACAACACAAATATGTGGTTTGGGGTTGAAGAAAGTGGCCCCAAGGTGTTCAACATTGGCTCGGAAGTGAGAAAAACGGGTGTCGGAGGGCGAAAATGGAATATAACTGGTTCCCAAGATAATTGCTGGCCTCCCACCATCTACAAAAAATTCAATATAATGGTGATGTCTATCTGTAACGCCCTCAAAATAATACATAATACCCATAATTCAGACTAGGAGGTGGTTAAGCGGTCCCGAACCGAGGCACACGGCCTGACGGCTCCGAAAATCGGGAACCGGGCTCCGAAATGGGTAAAATGGCCTACAGCCACAAAACGTAGCCTACGGCCACTGAGAGATGGTCTACAAGACCTCTCCCTCCCCTCAGGAAAAGAAACAGAGAAAATCAGGTCTGGTTCGCAAACCGAGGCAAGGCAAAGAAGAGGGTTCGGAAGTCCGGAGGCAAGGCTCACGGCCGCGACTTTGAGACTTTTGAACGAGCGCGATATGCAACATCACTAAGCGCTCAATCGGTGACGTCTGAGTCTTAAGGTCGGTCAAAAATGGGGTGTCTACATCATGATAACATTCACATTCATGCGAGATGCTAAAGCATAAACACTTATAGTGTACTCCGAGCCAAAACATGAAACTAGTTAGTAATCATACATAATCCTAGTTCATGTTAAGATGGCTAATGCAACGCATGTAAAATGCAACTAAGATAGGCTCGGCTATCCTAAGAATGGCATATGAGGTGCGACAATCCAATACATGTATTCAACTTGGAATTGAAATACAATGCCGTTAGCATGATGCGCCGAGCCCGATGCATGCAATACAGATGAATGATGCAAACATGCTATCATAAGTATGCTAATTGAAACGTGCCCTAAAACTAACCATTGAAAGCAGGTAAGTAAAAGGGAGAAAGAAGTGGGGGTTAGAAAACATGCACACACTCACGCACACTTATTACAACATTGCCCTCTCTCGGAGGGTCCGAATAAATAATACAAACCAAATAAATAATTAACTACTCTAACTAATTAAATATTACAAAATTCTAATTAATTAACAAATTAATTACAAAAGGAGGTGGCCGCAGTCCTGCCTCGGAATGATGGGACGATGCATGCTCGATTCGCCTCGCTCGAAAACCCGTTGCCATGCCACATGTTGCCTCTGTTTACACTGTTCTGCACCTCTGAGAACTGCACAAGTCCCAAGGATGCTTCTGAACCACCTTCTGAGCACTGTGGAAGGTCACCGGCCAAAAGGAAAGGCCACCAGCCATTGGAAAATGGTCATCGACCATGTGTGAGGCTCTCGGCCAACAATGCATAGCCGGACGGCACTGAAGATGGCCGACCGGCCATCTCTTCCAGCAGAATCCTGTTTTGCTGCAGCAGAAGGCAAACAGAGCATGGCAATGCATTTTCAAAGCAATGTTTGCACAACCACCCTCCTTATCATGTTTAAGACTCAAAGGAGTATGGTTTTCGACCCTCGGACCATCAATCACGCATTTCAATGCATGATGGCCAAAGAAGCCAAGTGTGGAACTCAATATGGAATGAAATGTACAAAACACATAAAGGGCCCCAACCTCTATCATGATTGATCAAGAGGCAAGAGATGCACACACAATGCAATGCAATGTAACCTAGGCAAGCAAGCAAGCATGCAAATAACTCAAGTGTGCAACAAATCTAATGCAACATGAGCATGTTAACATGCAATATGCAATAGGCATACAACCTAAACATGTGGACATGTATAGCATGCAACAACATGCAAAATGAAATAAGCATTCAACAACATGGTGAGATAGACTTACACTAACATGGGTAGCTCTCAAGCATGCCAAAATCAGTGGCCAAATGTGTTGGGATGGTGGCTCGGAATGCACAAAGATAAAGCTCATGCAATGGTCCGTAAATGAGGCATACAAGCACAACTCTCAAACGCATTTAAAGAGTGATAAATGCATGTACATGACCATGAAACATGGACTGAAATTACACTACAAATGATGCCAAATCATTGAAATAGGCCAAGTAATGCATACTAAATGACTCAATACACAAAGCTTACAAGCAAGATTGAACCAAAGCTATGCAAAACAAGTCATGGGTGACTAAGAAAACCAAAATTAGACCTCAAGCATACCAAAACATGGATAAAATCTTCTTGAAGTCAAGCCAAAAGCATGCTAAAAAGACATGTCACAACATGACGCATGTTAGGCTATTTCATGGGATTGCATGGCAAGTGTATGGAGCATGCAAGGGCTAACCAAACCAAACCTAACCTAAACAAAGGTATGACATGATAAAATAAGCCTAAGAACATGCTGAAATGGACACAACATAGGCTAAAATGAGATGCTACTTCAAGGAGCATACAAAGCTAGTGTGTGTGATTTACACTACAAGTGTATGAGGCATGCAAGGGCCAACCAAACCAAGCAAAAATAGATCTAAGGCATGTTAAAACTACACCAAAAATCTATTGAGATGACCCAAAAACAAGCTAGAAACACATGCTCAAACATGAGACATACAAGACTAGTTTGCAAAATTTACACTACAAGTGTATAAACCATGCATGGAATGACCAAGATAGACAAAAACAGTGGCATAAGACAGAAAAATAACCACAAATACCAGCTAAGACATGGCCAACATGAACTTAACATGAGGCAAATATGACAAGTATTGAAGACAACAAGGAGAGAGGATGGCCCTCTCCTTCTTAGGACCTCAAAACACCATCCCTACCACTGAAATCCCTCTGTATTTCAGTGGTGAGAAGGCCAATACAAGGTGGTCCCGAAGCTCACAAAAAAGGCACAAAAATGAGGCCAAACAAGGCCTAAGAGGGGGTAAACAACCCCAAACACAAAAGTGATCTTAAAAAAACTTCAAAAGCATGCAAAAACAGAACTTTTATCAGTTATAAGTTAAGCTCAAAACAGCATGCAAGATAGGCTAAAAGTGTGTGCAAAAATGAGGAATAAAGAGGGTAATTCTCACCCTTGATGCACAGTTACAAAACCAGCAGGTTCTTAGACCAAGAACCAAATCTTTAACCTCTGAAAATGACCTCCAAGAACCTTAGATGAATGGTGGAGGTGTTTGGCTATGAGGTGTGGTGTAATAGGCCAAGAACTAGACCCTTTTGAACCCAAAATATAGAGATATAAAGAGAGATATATCTTGGAGCCTTAAACAAAATTTTGGAACCTCTCTAAAGGAGAGGGAGGCCCTCTCTTATAGAGAAACAAGAGGGTTCAAGCTTCTTGGATAAGCTAAAAAGGTTCAAGCTTCTTGGAGAAGCTAAAGAGGTTCAAGCTTCTTCAAGAAGCTAAAAAGGTTCAAGCTTCTTGGAGAATCTAAAGAGGTTCATGCTTTTTGGAGAAGCTAAAAAGGTTCAAACGGTTCAAGCTTCCTTAAGAAGCTAAAACAAAGGTTCAAAAGGTTCAAGCTTCCTCAAGAAGCTTAAAACAAGGGTTCAAAAGGTTCAAGCTTTCTCAAGAAGCTAAAAGAAAGGGTACAAATCCTCCATACACATGTATGGAGGGCAGGGTCTGTGCCACCTAGCACTAAATATCTGCATAAAGTAGATGGATAGGGTTCGGCCAGCAGAAAAGGCCGATCAACCAACACAAAGGGCCGGCCGACTAAATACATTGCCGACTAGCCATTACTTTTGGCCAGTAGCAATAAAATAGGGCCGGTGGCCTTAGGACATGGCCGGTGATGTGTGGGGATAGCCAACAAGCCATTTCCCGCCCTTAGGTGCAAAGACCATAAGTCCTTGGTCCAACCAAGCACAAAACAAATAAGTCGAGAGATCTTGAGGCAAGATGCACGACCGAGACCTCCGAGACCTCAAGACGAACACGAACATGGATGATCATCGAGTGTTCAAACAATGACGTCCAAGTCTTGAGGACGGTCAAAAATGGGGTGTCTACAGTTACCAGCTAGGATGGAGGTTGATGTAGTTTGAGAAGATGAGCCAAGTCAGGGATTAGATGATCTAGCCGACCTAGAGGAGGACATAGACAATTTGCAGTTCTTTGATGAGCAAGATCAAGGGGATGTGCATATCGATTGGTTTGATCTGAACGAGTCGACAGACAATTCTGGGTGGCTAAGTGATGAACCTGATAGAGATGAGGGAACTGAATTGAAGTCAGAAGAACAGAAAGCGGGAACTGTTGCAATGGCCGGAATGGCCGATGGGAAGAGTAAACTGTCGGAAAGCACTGGTGTAGAACAATTGGCTCAAGAACTGGGCATTGTTAGTACTGTATATACAGAGCAAGAAGTTGCGCTGATGCGCTTTGAGCAAGAAATGGGTGAAAAGACCCGAAAGCTAGAAAAGCCAACACTGTACGGGGGAGATTTGTGACGAGAAGATAATCCGAACGGAGCCGGACGAATGCTTGTCGGTTGCCGAAGGAATCTGGCGGGATGATGACGACCTACACCTAGCTCATACTGATGAGGATTGGAGTGAAGACCACCCTGACAACACTTGGTATGTGGAAGAGGTAGACCATATGATAAGAAGTGGCCGATATTTCAAACCCCCACATCTGGACCAACCCGAGGCATCTAGGAAAGATAAAAAGGTTGAAAAGTAGAGAGAAAACTGTTGGAAGAAGAGGCTGTGTTGAAACAGTTGAAAAAGATTCAAGCTGGCATATCTATCTGGGGTTGCTTATGGCTTCACGAGTGCACAGACATGCTGTATTGTCAGCGATGGATAAAGCTAAGTTGTCCATCGACACTACCCCGGAACAACTGGTGGGATTAGTCTTCCTAGGAGGTGCTGCGCCAACTCTAACCTTCTCGGACAAAGAACTGCCGTCGGAAGGCTCTGCACATAACAAACCTCTGTATATATTAGTGGAGTGTTGAGAAAAGTGGGTACCAGTGGTATTGGTCGACACCAAGTCAGCAATCAACGTTTATCCTTGTCGCACGGCTTATGCTATTGGCCTGAAACTAGCGGATTTTGTGTCTACAGCCCAGGTGATTCGGGCGTATGACAATACAAGCCGAGGCGATGGGAATAGTGCAGATCAGAGTACAGGTTGGCCCAGCTCAACAGGATATTGAGTTCTATATTCTGGATGTTCCGGCCACTTTCAACTTACTACTTGGGCGACCCTGGCTGCACCAAGTGAAAGCTGTCTCTTCCACTCTTATCAAATACTGAAGTACCCCCATGGAAAAGGAGTTTCCATAGTCTTCGGGAATTCATCTATACATCCTTCGCCAGAGATCACTACACCTGTGCTGGAGATTGTGTATGGCGAAGAAGATGTTTTTCTTTCGAGGTTTACCTTGGCCAAGGCCTGGGTAGTACAGAATATCTTGGCTGTTGATGAGGGCTTGTATGTTAGCGCCCAATCTGTATACTTTATATGAACAAACTCCAACATATGCTAGGAATGGGACTGGGAAAAAGTTGCCGGAAAGGCATCACTGCATTGGCCGATGTGCCACATAACCCGCATGCCTTTAGTCTTGGCTATATGCCCACCAAAGAGGACTGGGTGAGGAAAGGAAAAGAGATGGCCGGTAGAGCCAGAGCTAAGCAAACTGGGAAGCGTTATGAACTTGTGCATAGACCAATCCGAGGAATCCTGAATGGTTATTTTATTCGGGAGGGTAAAGACTTCCCATTTTGTGGTTTCCCTGAACCCTGGTTTAACTTTGAGAAGCAGCGGGTTCCTGGCTTTGAGATTTTCTTTGACTTGTAGCTGTAAGACAGTGATACAGAGGAACAAACTGAACTAACTGCTAAAGCTGCGAAAATCACAGAAAGTGATTCCAATAGCAACAAGTTTGAAGTAGGGGCAGCACTAGCATGTAGCATGTCTCCTTTCGGATCCTTCGATCGACTCAGAGAGCTTGGAGGATAACCTGACCGTTTCCATAATCGGGGACCAATTGGGTGCGAACCCTGCTAGCAGCATTCTGGATGAATCTGATGCACTCTCTTTCATTTGGCAGCTAGAGGAGGGCTACTTGTCTAGCAGTTCTAACTTGGGTAGTGAGCTAGAATCTGATTCCACAGAGTCTGTGGAGTCGGAATCAGATTCTGATTCTTCTGAGTCCAGGTTCGGTATTCTTGGGGGTGATAACCCGGTTGCCAAGGTCTTGTCTAGGTCATCCTTTTTTTTTTTTTTGAGTCGGTTGTAACCAAGGAACTGGATGAGCTTGACCTTGTGAATGAGAACACCACTATAGATTTTGAGTATTTCTCTGTGCCTCTTGTTTATTACATTAATCATGATTTTTAAAATTTTGATGAAAACGATAAGAGAGGAATTTCCCTAGTTTTAAAAAATTTGATTAATCGAGAGGAGGAGAGGTTTACAAAACCCCTTGTTGATGAAATCATTGCTGTTAATGTGGGTACTGAGAAGGATTTGTGTCTGGTCCAGATTGAGTCCACGTTGTCTTCGAAGGAGCGCGAGTGCTTAGTCGCTTTATTAAAAGATTTCAAAGATGTTTTCGCGTGGTCCTACGAAGACATGTCTAGAATCGATACTGAGATTGTATAGCATTGGATCCCTCTTGACCTCGAGGCCCGATCCATCAAACAGAAGTTATGGAGAATATGCCCGGATTGGGCTTTGAAGATTAAGGAAGAGGTCACCAAGCAGATAGACATAGATTTTTGCTAGTATCTGAGTACCTGACTTGGTTGACCAACATTGTTCTAGTGCAGAAGAAAGACAGCAGAATTCGGGTGTGTGTGGACTTTAGGGATCTGAACAGAGCCAGTCCGAAGGACGACTTTCCCTTGCCGTACATCGATGAATTGGTGGATTTCACCGCTGGCCATGCATTGCTCTCCTTCATGGATGAATTTTTTGGGTATAACCAGATTTTGATGGCACCCGAGGATAGAGAGAAAATTGCTTTCACTATGCCATGGGAAACCTATTGCTACAAGGTGATGTTGTTTAGATTGAAGAAAGCCGGAGCTACCTATCAAAGGGCTGCAGCCATAATTCTACATGATATGATCCATTAAGAGGTTGAGGTGTACGTGGATGACATGATTGTCAAGTCCAAAGAAAGAGAGGGCCACTATATCGCCTTGAAGAAATTCTTCCAACGGATTAGAGAATATAGACTGAGGTTGAATCTGCAGAAATGTACTTTCGGTGTCACAGCAGGGAAAATGCTGGGTTTCTTGATCACATAGAGGGGCATTGAGGTAGATCCTTCCAAAATCAAGACCGTCCTAAAAATGCCACCACCAAGGACTAAAAAGGAGGTACGAGGCTTTCTAGGTAAAGTGCAATTGATAAGACGGTTTATTTCTAAATTAACCTTGACTTGTGAACCACTTTTTGGTCTCTTGAAGAAAAGAAAGAAATTCCGATGGAAAGATCGATGTCAATTCACTTTTGAACAGATCAAGCAGTACCTTCAGAATCCGCTTGTGTTGTCGCCGCCAGAGCCAGGGAAGCCCTTGATTTTGTATCTGTCAGTAACATACACAATGATGGGATGCATGCTTGCTCAGGAATCTGAGGATAGGGTGGGGAAAGCCATCTATTATTTGAGCAAGAAAATGCTAGATTATGAGACCCGTTACACCCCACTAGAAAAAGCTTGCCTAGCCTTGGTATGGGCTACCAGGAAGTTGAGGCACTACTTGTTAGCTCACTCCATAATTCTGGTTCGAGATTAAATCCCATCAAATATCTCTTTGAGAAACCAGTGCTTACGGGTAGGCTAGCCCGTTGGTTGTTTCTTCTTTCCGAATTTGATTTGAAGTATATCACTCGCAAGTCTGTCAAGGGGAGAGTCGTAGCGGAGTTCCTGGCAGATCATCCAGTAGAAGGGGATGAAGCGGTAGAATACCTGTTCCCAGATAAAGCTATTCTACAAGTCGAGGAAAAGATTTGGACAATGTACTTTGAAGGAGCGTCTAATCAATATGGTTATGGGATAGGGGTGTTTTTGATAGCACCTGGCAATTCCCACATACGCTTAGCCTTCAAACTCTAGTTCAAAGTATCCAATAACGAAGCAGAATATAAGACGTGTATCGCTGGTTTGGAAGCCACCCTAGGACTAGGGGCAAAAAGGTTGGACGTCATCGGGGACTCGAACCTAGTTGTGTCTCAAGCAAAAGGAGACTGGAAGGTCAAAGAAGAAAAAATGAAGATCTATCATCAGACCTTGGATGTTCTGATTCCTGAGTTTGAAAAGCTAACTTTCACGCATCTACTAAGAGAGAACAACAAGTTCGCTGACGCTTTATCAACTCTATCTTCCATGATAGACATCCCGCTTGGAGTCTGGATGTGTCCAATCATCATTGAGCAGAGATATACGCCGGCCTACGAGTCTATCACCGCAATAGGTGAAGCGCAAGATCAAAACCCTTGGTTCGATGATATCTAGAACTTCTTGGGAAAGGAGGTTTATCTACTACGGGCAAATGCCAAAGATAAGAGGGAAATACAGCGGATGGCTATTCAATTTATCATCTATAGAGGTAAACTGTACAAGAGGGGTCATCTGAGAATGCACAAGTTGTGTATCGACGCAGAGGAATCAAAGCGCCTAGTGGAGGCCATCCATGGAGGAGAGTGTGGAGCGCACATGAATGGAGTAATGTTAGCTCGAAAGATTCTCAGGCAAGGTTACTACTGATCTACTATGGAGGAGGATTGTATTGGTTTTGTTTGGTGATGCCACAAATGCCAAATTCATGCTAATCGCATGAACATCCCGTCGTTAAAACTGTACAATATGACTTCACCATGGCCTTTCTCTGTCTGGGAAATTGACGTCATTGGGGTAGTCACACCGAAAGGGTCGAATGGGCATGAATACATTCTAGTAGCAATTGATTACTTCACAAAGTGGGTGGAAGCTCAGTCTTATGCAGTGTTAAAAGCAGCGCATGTGGCTAAGTTCATCGGAAACAACGTCATTTGCTGATAAGGAGTCCCAAATGAGATCATTTCAGATAATGGCCCCCATTTCAAGAAAGAAGTAATTGACTTGTTGGAGAAATATAACGTGGGCTTTCATAAGTCATCCACATACTGGTTGCAAACCAACAGAGCTATTAAGGCCACCAACAAGAACATCAAGCACATTTTTCAAAAAATGGTTGAGACCTACAAGGATTGGCCAAACAAATTACCACTTGCACTCTGGGTCTATAGAACATCAATTCGGACGTCTACTGGGGCAACCCCCTATTCTCTTCTCTATGGGATAGAAGCTATTCTGCCAATCGAAATAGAAGTTCTGTCATTGCGGGTTATGGCTGAGTGTTAGATAGCAGAGGCAGACTGGCAACAGAACAGGTTCGAAGAACTGATGTTGTTCGATGAGAGAAGGTTGAAAGCATTGTACCATGGTCAGGGTTGTCAACGCAGGATTACCAGAGCTTTTACCCAGAAAGTTAAGTCCCAGAATCTCAAAGAAGGGGATCTGGTGTTGAAAGACAACCGAGCTCCCATCTATGACCCCAGGGGTAAGTTCAGACCCAATTGAACTGGTCCTTACATCATCAACACTATCTGGTCGGGTGGAGCTGTTATTCTTATGGACTTAGATGGCCTAAAATTTTCCCAACCGACCAACATGGACAAGTTGAAGAAATACTATCCCTGAGAAGCTCACTAGGCCGAAAACCTGAAAGGGTGAGCTAGGCAAAGTTAGAGCACAAAAATTGAAGATAAAGAAAAACTGAGCTCGCAAGGTTGAAAACCGGAAAGGGCGGCCTTGGCAAAACTTAGAGCGTAAAATGAGAGTGTTAATACTCAAATGAACCCAAACCGAACTACGTAAGGCCTGATTTCCATCTTCGGGATATGTAGGCAACTTCATCTTGAAGTTCGGCCGTAAACACCTCAAATTCAACTGTCCTGTCCATGTGATTGATTAGGCCATCTTTGTTTATTCTTCACCTGAAAGTTTGGTTGTGATCCTTAATCTGAGAGAAGAGCTGGTTACAGTGCTGAGCAGTGTTATTTAAACAAGGGGCAATTTGTGATCTTCAGATTTAGGGTTGTACATCTTGAGGATGGGTTCTGTGTGTGTCAAGTGGTGATCCTTATCGAAAATGGTTTTGAAAAGTTTTGATAAAGTTGATTTTTGCTAAAATTTTAACTTTTACAACTTTGACCATTTCTTGACTAAAAAGAAAATTTTCAGTGCCCACAACTTCAATTTCATTGATTTCAATACAAAGTTCTCCAACTCTTGATACAAATCAAAATTGTTTTTATTACATTCATAAAACTTGAAAAGTAAGATCAAAGTAATAAACTAGGGGCATAGATAAGTCAGGTGCTCCTGTGTCCCTTGCTTGTGCTTGTGGAAACTTCTGATGCTAAAGTAGACCCAGATTGTGCCTCATCTTCGAGCCAAGTCAGGTACTCACCAGAAAGAGCACAGCTGAAACTAGGGGTAGGGGCCAGAAGCTCTCTTGTCCTCCAAGCAGTGAAGTACCTAGCCAAATGTGAACCTCGGATTGGGAATGAAATTGGGTACTCTATCCCATCCTTTTGGCAAATCTGATCATGTCCAAACTGATGTCTAAACCGGAATAGAAAGTAGAATATTCAGTGTGTCAAGCCAATCAGTTGAATGCTAGGTTACCGAGCCATGTTGTAGCTCATTTCGATCAGATTAAGCCAGGGGCAACGCCAAACAATGTCAGCAGTAGACCTGTTGCACATCCAATGGCACCACCACCCTTCATTCGGGAAATCCACTAGCTGTTGGCAGAAAAAGGATGCTTGGGCTGAGTATAAGGGGCAAGAGTCCACTACCTTCAGCTTGTCCATTAGCCATATCTGGGGAGGGATAAAAGAAAAGAGAGATTAAAGAATAGAGAGATGTGTGTTGAGAGAAAAGTGAGAAAGGGCTTTGAGAGAAAAACAGAGCATGAATGTTGAGTGATGCGAGAAACACATATTAGAAAGGGTGAGAAACATTACCTGAAGAAGTAGTGGACTTCCCGCGAATTTGTTTGTCTCTCGCCGATGAAAGGCGTCTAAGCCCATCAAAGTCTCGGCCAATGCTAAGCCAATGCAACTCTTGCCCTTTTTCAAACCTTGGGCCACTTCGATGAGTCGAATGCTAGACCCTCCGAAACTAGGGGCTAGAAGGAAATGAGCCAACATGCACAAGCAAAGGGCGTGTTGCTGAAAATCCCACCAAAAAAGATTACCTCAATCACCAATTTCAAAAAATCAATGGATCAGACTAGGAATATCCAACTCTCCGTTGTGAATCAAAGATCGAGCCTCATGCAGAGTAAGTCCGCATATCCTTCCTAAAGCTTGGATGTGGTCAAAACGGGGTTGAGGTATGATTTTCTCATCTCGCCAGCATTCCGTTAACGCCTGAAATTCTTTGATTGTCAGGCATATCTCTTGTCCCCCGAAGCTAAAGACATGTGTAATCGGGTTTTAACATCTAGCCGCGGTATGTAGGAACGAAAAGCAAAGCGGAGAACGGCTTAGCGGTAATAGTGCATTTATGCCAAAACCCCAGAAGTTCACCTTTTTCGAGCCATCCAAAGTCGCAATCCAATTCGAGAGTTTTTCGGCAAAAAATGGCTCAATTTGTGAAGAATTTGCAACTGAAATGAAGAAAAGAAGATAATGCAGTGAGTGGAAGCCAAGTGTCAACATTTTGGAGGACTTGCACATTAATGGCTGGCAAGCCACATTGATGGCCGGTAGGTCACCTCACATGGCCGGTACATGGCCAGCAATCACCACTCATGGCTGGCAGTCTTTCACTCAAACCTGTTGTCCTTCTTTGTGCTGAAAAGTGCTGAGAGCATGTGTTTTGTTCTATTCTTTGTGTGCTTTAGAGTCTTGTTTTGAGTCCTTTTAGGCTTTAGCAAGTTTGTTGAGTACAATTTTTGTTTTTCTTATTGAGTTGTATTCGTGTTGTTTTGCTTATCAAGTTGTTGTTATGTTGTTTATTGAGTTTTATATTGTTTTCAGTTGTTGGTCGTTTCATTACCTGTTTAAGACTGTTCTGCCAATACAAGTATTCGGTTTACATTATCAAATTCAATCTCATTTTCATGCAATATGGTGCTTATGACGCAAAATAAAACGCATTTTCAAATAAAAACTGGTTTTCATTCCGATCATGGTTATTTTTACAAAAGTGCGGTACAAGTTTTTAAAGTAAATAAAACCTGTCTGAAACTGTACAATGTGCTAAAACTATAAACAAAAAGAAGCTAAGCAAAAATACAATAAATCAGCGCTGATCGCCTCAGGCTCGAGAAGCCCTCTTCGTCCTCTTTCTTGGAGGAGAGGACTCTGGGATATTATCTCCATCGGCGCCACTGTCTGAATCTGGACTAGAGTCTGAACCGAAGCCATCTCCGCTCTCTGCCTTGGAGCTCGCCTCGGCGTCGCCCCCCTCTCGGAACCTGAGCCGGTGTCATCATCTCCACTCTCAAATGACTCTGAATACTGACTCGCTGCCTCTTCAAAGTCGCTCGTCTCAGCATCATCATCACTCAGAATGGGCTCTGAGGGACCGCTCTCATCTCGGGTGCCTCTGGCTCTGCCTCGGCCGCGTGCTGGAATCTGTCTCTCTTTCCTCCCTGCTGCTGGAGGAGGTACTGCTAGTGCAGGTGCTGCAGCTCCCGCTAGCGCCATCGGTATGGGTGGGATCTGAAAGGACAGTTGTTGCGTATTAGTTATAACATGTGTATCAGATGCAAGTATAGTATGGAGAATGAGTATGAAGTCAGATACATTGTGAATACAGTATGCAAGTGTAGTGTGTCAGATGTGGTCTATCGATGCAATGTATTAGTGCAATTTGGAAAGTTTTCAGTTAAAATGTTAGTATCAGTGTGCCAGTGGAAAGTTCATGCCTGGAATGTAAAACTAAAGAAATTACCTGAATATTGTAGAGGCTGTGCAACGTCTCTCTCCTCTATATCATCTCCATTAGTGAGGCTATCAGCTCGAGGACGCCTCCTGTATACTCTATCGGTGCCTGCAAATGTATTTGAATGATTAGTATCTGCCATAGATATATCTGAAATGAAATACGGAGTGCAAGTGCTAAAGTGTGGTTCATACGGGAGTCGGGCCTTGGACCCCGGCAAGCTTATGACTAGCCACTACGGGCTCAATCGGAACCTAGTAGGCCTCTCATGTGTGTCGCCAGCAAGTCAGGGTGGTGGGGAGCTCTGACCAATTAGCCCTTCGCCCTGCTCGGGAAGCCCCTCTGCCACGGGCCCTGCTCGCTCGGATCATTCTGCACTTCACTCTCACGATAGGAGCCCCCGCCTCCTCATTTCCACGAACACCCGTCAGGGGTGGCATCAAGTGTGTTAGGATGAAGTCTGCATAGTCGCCCTCTGCTCAAACGAAGTTGACATCTAGGTCCACTATGAACTAGATGACCTCCTCAATGGATAGGCTCTCTGTAGACCACATAGACTCTGGTAGAGCCATTGGGACGACTAGGTCCGGCATGCCCATAATCTGGCGCAGAAAGCGCTCACCCAATAACCAGGCCCGACAGACCGGACCCTCAAGCAGAATATGGTAGCGGGAGACGGCCTAGGCGTCGGCAAACTGGTCCCTCTCCCCCTGGCATCAAGGCCTATGGCTGCCACGTGATCTGCAAACAGAAGTTGTACAAATTATTAGCTGCTGTCAGTTGCTAAGTGAACAGTTTCAAAGGAAAAATGAAATGACTATGTTTTGGAGTACCTCATGGGCGCCTACTATGTCGAAGTACCGCCTGAAGAAAGTGAAAGGCTCACGGGTCCTATGGTGAAGCTGCCTGTCGTATATCCGCGAATAGGGTACCGTCAACGAAAGCTCCACTATAGGCTCTGGGACGAGAGTCGGAAAGTATGCGTATACCCATAGTTGCAGGAAAAATACAGCGGTATGTGATCAATATAGTATCGAGCAGATGCAGAAAGTGCAAAACAGAAAGCACAGTGTATGAGCAGTGTTTGAGCAGATACAAAAATGCGAAGTAGAAAGCATGTGTTGAAATAGATGTAAAGTAGAAATTGTAAGGCAAATGTAAAGTACGAAGAGGGACTAGTAACCTCTAATCAGGTCTCCCCATACACGGGAGGTAGAGCTCATATATCCACACAGAGTGGTAAGGCTAACTCCACCTTAGTCGTAGAAACGAACCCGAGGAAGAGTCACCAGAGCACTCAGCAAGTATAAGCCAACGGTATTCCACCTGATCGAGAACAAGGTGGTACCGAAGACCAACATCAAGAAGCCCCTAGTATACTGCTCGGTCTCCTTTACCGTCACGGGCTCGATCCTTCTGAATCGCTTTGCGAACCACGTATATCTCACCATCGCCGTCCAGTATATGGGTGGGTATGCCCCTAGTAGCTTGAACCAGGCTGTCTCTCACTCCTCCATATCTGTATCAATAGGGATCAAATCTGTAACAACCCTCGTCATTGTTTACCGACTAACCATTGATTACTGCTAAACTGAGACCGATTATGATTGGTAACTGAATTGATTGAAGTACTGAACTGATTGACTAAAATCTGGAACTGAATTGATTAAGTATATCTGTTTAATTGTATGTCTATCTGTTGACTGTTTGAATATCTGTTCATGCTTTTGTGTTTAAATTGCGAATTTAAGGCCTTATCGGCGGCCGAATCTGAAATTGATTGATGTTTTGAGATCATTGGAATTTATATGATTTTATGGTATATTTAATTGAAAATTGATTTGGTATGATTAAACTAGACTAAATTAAATATTGATAATTGCATAGTTTGACTTAATCACCATAATGCCATTGTTAGTGGGTCATGTAGGCTAAACATATTACAGCCTTTGTACACTTGATCAAAACACTCCCATCAGCTTTTGTTTGTTGCCTACAATCGACCAAGATAGAGAGTGAGAGAGAGTTGAGTTGTTCTTGAGAGTTTGGCTAGAGAACTTGAGGAATTGAAGAGTAAATTGGCAAATTGAACCTCTAGACTTGTCATTGAGGAACCTAGGTATGAATTTCATCCTCTAAATTGTATACTTAAGCTCTATCTAGCATGGATCATGATAGTTTAATGAGCTAAGTCAAGAATTGGCCTTGTAGTGTTGGATTAAAGCTTGTATCATGCATGCATGTGTTTATCCTTTCATTTTGATGTTGATTTCATGGCAATTGGTGCATGCATATTCATAATAGTGTGATAATCCATGGTTTCATCATGTTTTTGTAAGAGTTAGCTAGACTAGACCCACAAGTAGAATGCGGTACCGGGAAGTGGCCCAGGCTCGGGACGAATTGGTCTCGAATCCCCGCTGGCATCGTGGCCTATGGCTGCCACATGATCTACAAATTGAGGTAATATAGATTATTAGTTGTTGTCAGTTGCTATATATGAATCAGAACAGTTTTAAAACAAAAATGACTGTGCTTTGGGTTACCTCATGGGCCGCTACCGTGTCAAAGTACTGACAGAAAAATGTGAAGGGCTCACGGGTCCTACGGTGGAGCCTGCCTCATATCTCCGTGAATAGGGGACTGCTAATGGAAGCTCCTCTATAGGCTCTAGGGCGAGGGTTGAAAAATATGTGTACACCCATAGCTGCAGGGAAAGTGCAACAGTATGTGATCAGTACAGTATTGAGCAGATGCAGAAAGTGCAAAATAGTAAACACAGTGTATGTTTTAGCAGATACAGAAATGCGAAGCAGAAAGCATGTGTTGAAATAGATGTAAAGTAGAAATTTTAAGGCAAATGTAAAGTACGAAGAGGGAACTAAGATGTGTACCTCCCAGGTTCGCTAGTAGCCTCTAATCAGGTCTCCCCACAGACGGGAGGTAGAGCTCATATATCCATACAGAGTGGTGAGGCTAATTCCGCCCTAGTTATAGAAACGAACCCGAGGAAGGGTCACCAGGGCACTTAGCAAGTATAAGCCAACGGTATTCCACCTGTTCGAGAACAAGGTGGTACCGAAGACAAACATCAAGAAGCCTCTAGTATACTGCTCGGTCTCCTCTACCGTCTCGGGCTCGATCCTTCTGAATCGCTCCGCGAACCAAGTATATCTCACCATCCCCGTCCAGTATATGGGTGGGTATGCCCCTAGTAGCTTGAACCAGACTGTCTCTCACTCCTCCATATCTGTATCAATAGGGATCGGATCGTCCCCTATGTCTAAGTCAGTGATCATGGCAAATTCGTAAGAAGTCATCGTCATCTCCCCTGCGATGGAAAAATAGAAGGATTTGGTGGTATCCCACCACCTGTCCACCAACGCTCCTAAGAGGGGACGGCTCACGACAACCCGAGTCAAGCAGGAGCAAAAGAGGTCGAAGCCTGCCCCATCAATGATGTCTCGAACTCCAACTGGGAGCTTGCCATACCAATCTCTAGCAATCGTAGCACCATAGCCTCTGAAGGCGCAAGGCTCGCCTTGCAATCAAATAAAGACAATGTATGAAATGCAATAAGATGTTAGGGCAATACATGAAATGCAATCAGATGTTAGGGCAATGCATGAAATGCATCAGATATAAGGGCAGTGCATGAAATGCAATCAGATAAAGGCAGTGTATGAAATACAATCAGGTGGATCTGAATACAAGGCAGTGCAGGAATTGCAAGTATCTAAAGGCTGAAATACATGAAGCAGAAATACATAAAAACAGGGTGCTTACCTCAATGGCAATGGCCGACAAGTGAGACTCCGGCTCCTTCAACAAAAGGTCCTCCGGGGCACTGCGGGCGAACTTGGTGAAGCGTCTGATGCCTCCGGAAGTGGGCAGTATGTGTTTCTGTGGGTGATATCTCACCGATCAAAAGGCCGTACCCTTAGTGGTAGCGACTCTGGCTTGACCTCGGGCTTGAACTCCGCCTCTAAGTCGGCCTCAAGACCAATTATCGGCTCCCCCACCTCCGGCATAGGTGGAACTACAGGGGGAACCTCCGAAGGAGCCCTATCATGAGAAACCTCTTCCACCATCTGAAAATAGGTGCAAAATGGGTGAAAAGTGAAGAAAAATGAAGAAAAAGGGTAAACTTGGAAAAAGTCTAACCCTAGGAGAGAGAAAATAGAAGAAAAAGTCAAAGTTGAGAAAAGTGCACAAAACTCGAGAAAAACTTGAGAGAAACTTGAGGGAAATAAGCCTAGAATGGTGGAAATAAGGAAAGAAGCACCGAAATCAAGTTTCAATCTGTTCAAAGTGAAGAGAGCAAAGGGGATTTAGGGAATCAACTTTGCATAGGGCGTTGGAAAATGCATAGAAAGTGCATATCTAGAGAGAAGGAAGGTCTAGCGAGAGAGGGAGATGATTTTTGGGCAAGGGGAAGTGAGGAAATGAGCCCTAGTGGCTCATACTTAAAGGCCCGAGCTGAAAAGCCCATTTTGCCCTCAATTTGTCATCGATGGCCGGCAAGGACCATTGTTGGCCGGCGGCCTTCCCTCATGGTCGACAGCTTTCCTTGGGCTCTTGATGCTGTTTTATGACCTTGGTTTCCAAGAAGTGAAAGGTTTGTTCATTGCTGAGTTCAGAATGCCTCTACGGAAGCCTGAAATTATGTTTCCGATGCGCGATGTTTGTCACTTGTCAATATGAACGAGGTGTATCCGTTAACACATTGTATTTCTTTCGAGAGGTGAATCGGAAGTTGCCTTTGAGTTTGTTTTTGTCAAATCATGCTTTGATATCTTGCATAAAACATGTATTTCTTATTTGTTGTTGCATGGAACAAGTACTTTACTTTGTGGCATAGAATATGCATTTCACATATGTTGTTGTAAGATGTGAATCTCACGAGCATTGCATGCTCATCTTGCATTCACTTTTGAATCATGCATGGAACGTCCATCCGCTTTTACGCATAGGATATGCTCCCGTTACCAATCATGAATAGAATATGCTTATACTTTTGTTTCTTGCATAGAACATGCCATTAACATTGTATCGTGGTTGTATGTATTGCATAGAACATGCATTCTTACTATGTCGCATTTGTTAAGTCTCTTTCCTTCACATGCACGATATTGTATGTACGGTTCATTCAGAGGAGTTCCAGGTGAAATCGTTCGTACCCTTCGAATCGTAACCTTTCCCCTTTTTCTCCTCTCGCGTGAGGCGCGTTAGGATTGTTTCGATTAAAAACATTCTGGTGCGTCCTGGTGTTCACTCCAATCCCGTCGGTTAAAAACATTCGGGTGCGTCCTAGTGTTCACAGCACCCATTTGGTTAAAAACACTAGGGTGCGTCCCGGTGTTCACACCAACCCCATTCGGTTAAAAACATTTGGGTGCGCCCGATGTTCACACTATTCTTTTTCTTCTTCCGCGTGAGACGTGTTAGGATCTCGATTGAGACCTCGGGTGTACCCGACAATTATGTTGCCCTTCGCCTTTTCTGTGTGATGCGTAGTTAAGCCTACATAATTTTCTTATATCATTTCTGCATGAAATGTAGTTTGGGTTTGTGTTTCTCGCGCGTGGCATGTGGTTTGTTCTCATGTTTGGAACTGTGCTTTGTTTCAGTTTGTTTAACTGTGGCATTTCTTTGCATAGCATTTGCATTTAAATGTTTCATTGCATAGCCTCATTGAATGATCATAAGTTATGTTCTTGCATCATGCATACCATTTGCATTTTGCCCCAGAACTATGCCGGTTTGATTTCTTGCAAAGGGATACGTAGGCAGCATGCAGGCGCAACTATTTTGTTTTCTGTCTTGATTGTTTGTCCAAGTCTTACGGCCTTGTAAAAAATGAGTCGTCTCTGGGCTTTGACATTCATTCACGTCATTTCATGACTTCAAGTTCTGTCAAAGAGGGGCAACTGTAGACACTCCATTTTTGATGGCCCGTCAAGCCTTGGATAGTTTTACAGGTACATCCGATGATGAGTTTGATTGCTTGCCGAGCGCTCGAAGTACTCAGCGGAACGCCACAGGTTTGAGCCTTTCGAACCCTAGATCGATTTTGTCTCCTTTTTGGACCATGTCTTGGTCTTCCTCCCCTGTAGTTTTTGGTGGCCTGCCAACCATTTATGAAGGCTACCAGCCAGAGATTCTGGTCTGCCGGCCATTGATGTGCCTTGCCAGCCATCACTGATGGCCGGCCGGCCACCAGTTGTTTTCTACAGATTTTTTGTGCCAGCTGTGCCAGCTGGTTGCGCAGATGCATGCATCTGTCCACACGTGGAGGACTAGATCTCCTTGTATAGAATTCATGTTTTCTGTATATAGGGAGGCCCTCTCTCATGTTTTAAGGTTGGAAGATTTCAAACTCAAAATTTTCTCTCTCTGTCTCTAGATTTCCCTCTTTTGCATTTCTCTACACTTTTGCCTACTTACACTACACTGTTGCATATCAACCCTTAACCAAAAGTGATCACCTTTGAGCTGAGGTCTCTTGAGGTCTTGATTGAGCTCTACAAGTTGGTTTTAACTTGAATTATTGCCCAGAATCACTCTTTTCTTTAAGAGGTATAATATTTGCTTTATTAGTTTACTTTGCATACTTGTTTTCCAATCTCTTTTTTTTTTTTTTTTACTGTTTTTGGGCTATAAAAACTCTGTCAAAATGGGCTGAAATTTGTGATTTGAAGCCATTTTAAGGTAGAGGGTGGTTCACCCTTTTTTGTACCTTGTTTGTAAGGCTTCCTCACTTGTGTTTCCCATCTTTAAATAATCTTTTTTTGGGCCTTTAAACATTGATTTTTAGAGTATTTTCAGTGGCAAAAAACATGTTTTGAAGTCCAAAATTGGAGGGGTTAACCTCTCCTCTCTATGTCTTGTTTGCTACCCTAGTTAACTCTATTCGTTAGCATCTTTTTCTAACTTTTTATAGCTATATTCCAACATGTTTTTGCCTTTGTTTTAGACTGCTTTAGCTCTGTTTTGGGTTGTTTGGGTCAGTTGAGTCTTGTTTTGCATGGTTGTAGTGTAAAGGTCCTCACAAGTTTGGTGTTTTAGGCCATTAGGTATCTCTTGTTTGAGTTGATTGCATGCTTTGGTGTTATTTTGCACTTAATTGCAGCACTAATCATCTCAGCAACCTCCCTCATTTCTTGGCTTTTAATTTTTCTTTGAAAGTGGTTTCAAGTCATTTGTTTGCCTAAGTGTGGAATTGAGGTTTCATACTTAATGGTTTAATCCCTTTGGGGGTTCATTACCAATGGTATGAGACTTCTTTCATACCTAAAGCAACATGTGTTTTGAGCCTTTTTTTCCATTAGAGGACTCTCACTTACCTTTTGGACTTAATGGACTAAATAATGGTTGGTTAGTAAAAATGCGTAACTAACAACTTGAGACTAAAATTGAGCAAGATAATAACTTGTGTGTTGTGTGTTTAATCGGACGTTAATTGAACACAAGAAAAATTAGGGCATTTCATACTCAAAGTGATGAAATGTCTCAAGTTTCCTAGGTCTCCATTACCCTTGATCATGCATGATATGGTGATGGTTATTGAGTGTCTTATTTTGCATTCATTGAACTTGCACACCTTGAAGCACAAGCCATCATGCAATGAAATTGTTTGGATTGGTGGTTTGTGGTTTAAGTTCACAACTCCTTGAATTTGTCCATGAAAATGAGGAGTGAATTGTGCAAACAACCCTTGGAAAAATCCTATTTTTGCTCTGTTTGTACTCTGTTGCAGCGTGGTGATCCAATGCATCTGTGGTAGGCAGGCCACCATCCATGGCCGGTTGTGCGCCATAGATGGCCGGCATACCACCTTTTTGGCCGATAAACAGCCGACAACTTTCATCCATGGCCGACTGGCCACTGATGTAAACCTCAGTAGGATTCTGGTAAGATGGAGTAGAAAGGTTCTGGAAATGTTCAGCTCTGCAAACAGAGGCTTTCGAGAGCAAAACGGAGGTTTTTTTGGGTGGTATCCGAGCATGTGTATCTTCCATTTCCCAAGGCGGAGTAGTGACAACATAGTTAGGAATGTTAATTGCTTAGTTTACTTGCGTTTGTGTTGTAAATTAATTAGTTAGCTTGCTAGTTAGTTCATTCAAGTGATGTAATAATGAGTCTAATATTTGCTTAATTAGCTTAATTAGCTTAGCTTAGCTTAGCCCTAATTAGTTGCTAGTTAGTTAGCTTTATTCATTCGGACTGTCCTTCATGAGAACAAAATGTAATAATGTGTATGTCTTCCAACCCTACGTCTTTCTTTCTTTTACTTAACCGCTTTCGATGGTTAGTTTAGGAGCATCACGTTTTGTTTAGCATACCTTATGCTTGCATCCACTCATTTTGTCTTGTATGCATCGAGGCTTGGCGCATCATTCAAACTGCATTGTCAATTCTTTGAATACATGTTCAAACCGCATATTATTTAATTGAATCATATGCCATATTAGTAGCCGAGCCTATTAATTGCATTATTTACATGTGTTGCATTAGACATCTTGTATAGTTAGGAATCATGCATATTTTTCCAACTCTTTTGTTTTATGTTAGCTTGGAGTACTTGGTAAGTTTTCAATGCTTTAGCATACTTGCATGAGTATGAGTGATTGCCATGAGTAGCATGCTTGTCATGAGGCTAAATGCTTACTTGTTAAACTGCTTGATTGCCTGTGGATGAAGGCTTGTTGTTCGAATTGGAATGATTCAACAAATGTGCGTTTTAAGCCCACTATGTCTAGTGGCAAATCAGCTTTAAGCCTACTTTGTTTAGTGGCAAATTCGCAAACTTTAAGCCCATTTGAGGTGGCAAATTCAAACCCATTTCGCAAACAAACAAGAATTGAATTGTTCCAAATTGAGCAAACTAGTGTGCATCACATAGCAAAGCTAGTCTAATAATCGGAACAAGAGCACATAATGTTGATAAAAATTATATCATGATTAGTAGAGGTCGATCTTTGATCGGGCGAGCGGGGGTGCTCAATTCATGACCTTCTTCTCTCGTACCTAAGTTCCCAAGCCGAAGCAACTTTGGTGATGACAGACACGTGGCCTTTGGCACAAGTCATGAGTTTCCTAAATTTTTTCGAAAATAAAATATTTAGGTGGCCACTTTGTATCTGGCAAAACAGTCAAATTTTGGCACTTTTGATTCAAAATCAATTTTTCAAAACGATTTTTCGGATTTGGACTCTTTGGTATTTATCAGTTTCACATTGCAGTTGTGAGATTAGATTTAGAACCGCGGGAGTCTGAACTATAAGGCTTTTTTTCGAGTTTCCAAAACGGGGTGCGAAAAAACCGAGCTACATAAGGGTACAGACTACGTTTACAAATTAAAATATCCATTTCAAATATAGAATTAATTAAAATAGTGATAGAAAAAATAATTCGGTTTTCATCACTTTCTTTTGAATTAAAAGGTGAATAATAGAATGAAAACGACGATAACCGGAAACTAGGGTTTAATGTAATTAATCTACAATTAGAGAGTTAAATAATAAATATTAGAGTTTTAGAAATGATTACTAAGCTACTGGGATTGATTAGGGTTCGTCCGGGTTTGTCCGCGATGCATTTTCAGTTCTAGGATTAAATTCCTGGATAAATGAGTTTTTATTATAATAATTCGAAAGTGAGGGTCTTATTAGGATTTACAAAAGTTAGGGATCTTACATAATATATAATTTAAAAATAATAAATTTTAAATTTAATTTTATATATATCGAACAATTTATTTTTAATTCAGCACTTAAATTTTTATCAAATTACATTTCAGTTTAAAAAATTCAACATTTTATTTTCAATACTTAACTTTCCGTCATTAAATTTTAACTTTATCAAAAACCACCTAAATTTTGCTCAATTTTAAAATGTAAAATTAAACTTGAAAAATTAATATAATATATATCACTTCAATTTATAAATTATTTTTCATAAATATGAATTATTTGTTTGACATTATTGTTAATAGAGGTGCATCCTTGTGTCTTCACAGCTGTATGCTCAGCTCTGGGGTGATTTTCTGTCAGCTGCTGTGTTTTGGAATTTTCTTGCTGGTTTTGGTGTTTTTTGTTTTGTTCCTGGCTTGTAGCTTACAAAATAATTTTTTTTTTAAAAAAAGTTGGAATAAAATTAATTGTCACATGACAGCAGAGACAGCATCAATTAAAGTTGTCTTCATATCAATATGCTAAATACCATCTACAAAAAAAATGCTAAATGAATGAAAAAAAATAAAATAAAAAACAAAAAATATTGTCAATGTTTGGTAAAATTTTAAGAATTTGTTTTTGGATAAAACAGAAACTAATTAAATTAGTTAAATTATGCAGATCTTGTACCAAATATCAATTCTAGCCAAAAATTGGAAAAACCCATAAAGATTTTGGTTTTTAAAATTTTTATTGATGCCTTTCCGTGGGACAAAATATATAGGGAAAATTTCACAAATATGGTATAAATACAAATAAATAAATAATAATAAACAATTTGATGGAAGAAAAAAGAGAAATAAAAATAAATATCAAAAGGTGTAAAATTATTGCAAATAAGTGAGAATCTTTCTTAAATTACAAAATATCCCCTTTGTTTCTTTTCTTTCCCTTTTCCAAAAACCCTCATACTCACCGACACTTTTCTTCAACAGCGTAGCAACACCCTGTTCCCCACCCTTCTTCAACTAACGCAACCTCCACCAATTTGCAACCAGGGCCGGCCATGAGATTTAGGGGCCTAAGGCGAATTTCGAAAATGGGCCCTTCTTACATTGAAAAAAAAAGAAAAAGTTCATGGATAAAACGATAAGTTACAACAAAATTTTTATTTGTTTGTAACCATAAAAAATTTTACTTGCACATATAATCGTTAAAATTATAAACAAAATAATTTAATGAAACAAAATTAGGGCAAAAAAAATTAGAAAAAAATTATTCAATTAAAACTGATAAAGACTTAGGTAAAAAAATTAGGGCAAAATTATTTATTCTACTAAAATCTAATAGATAAAAAAGGTAAAAAAAAAAAAATTAGAGCAAATTTATTATTTCAATAACTGATAAAGAAAGAATGTAGAAAAAAATTATGACAACTTTATTTAAAAAAATCTAATAGTGAGAGAAAGGACTTATTATGAGAGAGAGAGTGTGTGAAAGAGAGAATGAGTCGCCAACTCGCTCAGGGAGTGTGTGTGAAAGAGATAGTGAGTTGCCGAAGGAGTGTGCGTGAGAGAGTGAGTCGCTTGCTCAGTGTTGTACTACATCTACCTGCCCTGCTTTATGCTCATGCTTTATTCTTTCTTCATTACTTCATGAGAGAGAGAGAGAGAGAGAGAGATTGAATTAAAAGAAAAAATGGGCCAAACTACACTTATAAATAAATATGGGTTAAACCATATATGGGCCCAATAAAATATTTTGAAGCTCTTTAAATTGATTCTAAAACCAAAAAGAAAAAACATTGGGCCTATAACATCTTACTAAATTTGAAGGTTCTAATTTTGGGCCAAAATTTTGGGGCGTAAGGCACAGGCCTTACTGGTCTTAGGCCATGGCCGGCCCTATTTGCAACTCATATGCCCTACTTCTGTCATTCAATCTCTTCCCCACAGATTCTCCATAGCACCACAACCACACCCCAACAACTAGATTGCACCCCAATAATCTATCTATCTATCTCTCCCTCTATTAGGGTTTTCATTTTGAAATTTTTTGAAATTTTTGGGGGTTTAGGTAAGGGAGTTCTAGGTGCAAAGAGGTAGGGGATAGAGGGAGGGGTCGCAAACAATTGGTTGGAGTAGAGGAGAGGCAGCAAGGGTTATGGCATGTAAGGAACACAAAAGGATGAATGAGGGGGTTGCGGTGGGGTGAAAGGAGAGGGGTTAGAGGAGAGGTTATAGTGAAAGAGAAGTGGAGGTGATAGGAGGACCAGTGAGAGGGTTGTCTGATGGTTGGTGGTGGCCACCAAAGTTACAGAGGATGAGGAAGAGAAAAAAGAGAGCACGAGTATTTTGGTCTTCTTAACACTTTATACCATGTCTTTACAATATTTTTTTTCTTGTCATCTCCACTACCATTTTGGAGAACATCTCATCATTGATTTGTAATAATTTTTTTGTCCCCTCTACTTTTTTGCAATTTCTCCCATTATATAACCTTTATTTTCTTCAAAAGTAGACCTAAAATTGTAAGGTAAATGAGGCCTTGTTTGGCTATGTGCTAATATAGCAAAAAAATTAAAAGATTATTTTAAATTGTCATATCATTTTCTCTATTTTTCTACATATTTTTTTTTTGGGTTATAAAAAGTCAAAAAACCAACTAATATAGCCCAGTTTGGATTCTTATCGTTTTGAGAAATGATTTACAAATAAAAAATTGACATAGAATTTTAGTACATAAATGGAAAATGAATTTGTTTACATTGTTTGTGTATGGACAATACACAAAATATAATGAATAATGTTTGATCTACTGAATTTTGCTCCGTTTAAATTGTCCGAATAAATATCTTAAGATATTAGTAATTCAAGCAGAGCAAAATTTGATAGATATAGCTGTACTTATAATTAGGCCTCGTTTGGAAACATGTAATTTAGCAATTTTTTAGCTATTTGGCTATAATATGAACTAAAAAAACTAATATGTTTGGGATGACTTTTTGAATTTTTATGAAAAGATGTGTAAAAAATAGAGAGAAAAGAGAATATTTAACTTTTTGGTATGAATTGTTAATTTTTTAATTTTTTTAATAATATTTTAACTTTTTAACTGAAAAAATTACTTGGCAAACGAGACTTGTTTAAAGTGTGAGAGAGGAACATAGATAAGAGTGGGAACATTCCATGCCGTGTGAAGCTAAAACTCAACAATTCAAGCCTAACATTGAACACACCGACCTTCAACGCGTCTTTATCTTGCCTTGGTTGCTAAGAGAAGAGAAGAGACTGAAGTTAGTTTAACCAACCTCTACCAAATGGCTTTGCGAGACGTGCCCGTCATCAACACCTCAGCCCCTCCCTCACCGACACCAGTTGGCCATTTTCTTCTTCGACTCGGCCCTCTCTCTCTCTCACAATCAAGTTTTTCGGAGAATGGTTCCACTTCATATTTTTATTCTCTATACTCTTTCAAATTTTATTTTTTGGGTTCTATTCTAGTCTTATATTGATAATTTAAACCGGCCCATCTAAGTAATTTCAAAAATTTTAGAATAGTAATGTAAAAAATTAATTTCATTGTATATCACTAGATATACAAATAAATTGCATATTATTTTTTAAAATGGGAAGTAATTATAAATTTAAACTTATAACTTTTATTTTATAAAACAAAAAATGATTTGTTTATGTATTCATTAATATCCAACAAAACTAATTTTTTATACTAACGATTTTTATTATAAAATTTACAAAATTAATAATTTAAATTATCATTATACGTCTATAGCCTCCGTTTGGGAAGTGGGTTGATTTTTTAACTTTTTGGCTTTTTGACTATTTTAGTCTGGGCTATTTTAGCTTGGTTTGGAAAGGACTTTTTGGCTTTTTTTGACTTTTTTTGTGAGAGAGGATTGTAATGATTATGGGTTGGATTTGATATTTTATTTTTTATAACTAAAATAATCTATTTTATTTTTTGTGACTATTTTAACCAAAAAAATCTGACTTTTTTTTTTCTCAAACGGAGCCGTAATAAAATTCAAAAATAAAATATAAAAAAGCAAGAAACATATGAATATGGAGGGGACGCGTACCAAGTTTTGCCGGCTCCAAAAGCCTAACCAGCTGTCGCAAGCGTTCTGTTCTGTGGGGTCCACACCTCTTTACACTGCCACATGCACATACATTCCGCTATATATACCTACCTCCGCACCATTCCAAACTCAGACCATTACTCGCTTCTCTTCCTTTCATCTCAAAGCTCCTTAGGGTTTTTCTCTCTCTAAAAACCATCGCTCTCTCTCTCTCTCTCTCTCTCTCTGTTTATATATAACCGATCTGCAATGGCGAACATGAGTTCATTCAAGGCTTTGGCTGTCTTCTTTGTTGTCGCACTCTTCTCCGCTACTGCATCTGCACAAGAGGCTCCCGCAGCAGCGCCCGGCATGGATGCCGGATCGGCATTTGCGTTGCCGATCTCTGCCGCCGTCGTGTGCTCGTCCGTGCTTTTGTCCTTGTTCGCGCTCATGAAGCATTAAATCTCTGATTCATTGATGCATACATTATACATATACATTAAATATTTATATTTATATGTACAGGCATATATATGTGAGTGTTTGTTCTGGATGGAGAGTGTGAGAGATTCTTTATTTATTTTTCATTTTACATTATATGTTTATTAAATTTGTAGTTTAGGTTACAGAGGGAAAAATAAGAGAGTGATTTGAGATACTTTTGTTACTGGATTTCTCATTCATGATTTATATACAATTTATTGGTCCCCCATTATACTTGTGTAGAGTTTGCTGGATTATTTGAGTTGTGTTGTTGAATTTACAATTGCAACTTACAAGAAGGAAAACAACAAAAGCAGGAAAGGAAAGGCTGTAAAGGCCTGTAGCCACCAGGCCAGAAAGTTGCATCCAAACCTTGGCGAATTGTTTGGTTATTTGGTGCTGTTTGGGAAGTTTGTGTTTTGCGTTTTGGTTTATTTATTTATTTTTTTTGGTTTTTTTTTGGTGGCTAAAAAACAAATTGGTTATCAAATCAAAAAAAATAAATCTAAATAAAATATTACATTAAATCTCATAATCATTTTTTTTTTTCACAACTATTACATTTAACTATAAAAAAATTTAACTATCTTCTTAAATATATAAAAAAAATTCTCAAATAATATTCTACAATTAAAAAAATTTATAAAAGAAACCCAATTCTCAAACACCCACAATAAATGTGAAATTTTTGTTTCCGCGCTTCCTAAAATGAAAAAAATATCGAGTCAACTGCTAATAAAAAAATCATAAAGGGACTAATATGTAATATTACAGTTACATTTGGTGCTTGTTTGGCATGTGTTAAAATAGAACAAGTTATTTTAGCAAATTATTTTATTTAGGTCATAATAATTTTATTTGAATTACATCACTTTTTTACCACATCACTTCAAATCAAACTCATATTTTATATATTTTTTTTTTATAAAAAGTCAGAAAATATACTAATCTAACACTTCCCTTAATATTTCTTTTTTAAAACACAAATATATACAACCTTTTGTTTTAACATTAACATTAACACTTCCCTTAATATATATTAAATGGACGTATCATGACTGAATTTTTACTAATAAAACACAACCTTTTGTTTTAACATTAACACTGTATTTGAAAAAAAAAAAAAAAGGTTACCTGAGGGAGGAGGATTCTCTCAAGTCTAAAATTTAGACTGGATGAGATTGTTTGGGCCTATGGAACCCCTCATGGACCCGTTTTGATGATTAAAATTGTTCATTTATTGAGAAGTTTATGTATTTTATCAATAAAATAAAATTAAGTCGATCCAATAATTATAATCTATTCAATTTAACGTATTTTTTTACTAAAAAAAGGAACGATAATTGTATTTTTAAAAAATGAACCATAAATTTTTTTTGATGACAAAAATAATAAATTAAACAACTTACAATTATCGAATCAATCTATTTTTTGTGTGGATAAAATACACGAAATGTCTAATAAAATGTGCGATTCGGATTGTGAATATTTTTGGAAAAGAGCTTCATTGAAGTCACGGATTCCCAACAGCAACGATTTTTGAGGGATTGTGAATATTTTTGTTGGGCAATAGTTTTTGATAACATGTTAGCACCATAAATCTGTAATTTTTATTATTATTTATTATTTATATAATTGTAGGATATGTGACATCCTCTTACTCATTTAGAGGTTATGAGAAGTTATGAAGGCATGGAGGGTTATGTGGCATTATGGGAATGAAGATGGAAGACTGGGTAGTTTTAAATGGTTATTGGGTAGTTTTTGCTGGAAGTTTTTTTCTACAAATATTTGTTTATAAATAGTCATTCATGGCTACATTGTAAAGGATCTAGAATTTATAATCAAAGACAATTGATTTCAATATTTCTTATCATTTTCCTTATCTTAGGAGTAGTTTAACATAGATTTATATTTTGAAGCATTTATTTTCAATATTTCCTTTTCGAAGCATAGGAGTAGAGGTAAGTAATTATTACTTTGATTGCTCACTCAATCGTCTTTCTCTGTCTCTCTTTCTTCTTTTACTTTTTCTTTTCTCTACACTTGACAATTTTGAATTCCTCTTCGTTGAGGCAAAAGAACCGTCAACACAATCGCTTGATAATTGGCTTGAATTTAATCTGTAAGGATTTTTCAATCCTTACTGGCACGCTCACATTTATGATATTTTCCTTCGTAAGAAAAATAAGCCAACAATTTTTGGCACGCCCAGTGGGACGTCAAGTGTAATAAATGAAAAATGAATTGGATTTTTTCATTTCAAATAGCCTAGATGAAATTTATTGGCGTAAACAAGAAATTTTGGATCTTCAAGAAGAGATCCATTTTCTTGATGAAATAAATTTTCATCCCTTACAATATTATTTGGTGGAAGAAAAAAGACACTATTTAATTGGAGAAATTCATCAACTTGATATGAAAATTCGCCAACGGAATGATGAGTTATCAACTCTCACTACCAAGTCTTTAACTGAGGCCTTAATGCCCGGAATTGGTGAATTTTTTCAGAATTTTTTCATGGTTAAAAATAGTTCATCAATGGCTCGGGGGTTCAAGAGTCCGTTTTTAAAGAGCCAAATTATGAAATTAACATAACGAAAGAGCATGTTCTTGAGCTAAATTTGGCTAAGAATGATATTCCATGCATGGCTCGGGGGGTCTCAAAACTAATTTTTAGAGATTCAAGTCATGAAAATAACATATCTATGGGTGATTTTCATAAGCCATTAATGGCTAATATGGAAAAACAACCCACTTTGCCAAATAATTATGAAAATCTATTCAGCAAAAGTCATGTTTTAAAACAAACATGGTAAAAAATAATGAACAAGCCACTGTTCATGAATTCAAATTTTTTGACATTTTTCAAAATGTCAAAAAGTATGAATTTTCATGGTCACACTATACCATGACTTTTGTTGTTCAAAATCCATTTTGGATTTGTGGATCACATCAAACGTTGACTTTGATGGAATGACTAACAAATAATATTTCGTTATTGCAATATATTGAGCAAAAAATGTTGTTATTAGTTGATCCATAAAACCATTACCATTTGGTTTTGTGGTTACCTTCGAAGTATGTCTCAAGACACTTCGAAATAGATTATTCATTGAAATATCATTTTATAGCCATTAATGGCTAGTTAAAATGCCAAACTAATTTCATAATAATCCAACTCTTTGGATTTAGTTTGAAGAGATGTTGTGAGTACTTTCGAAGGGCAACTTTAATCTTTTAGTAACATATGTGACTTTCGAATGGTGGTTTTGTCATCAATAAACACTTTCGAAATATAACATGGGACAAGAAAGCTTTCGAAATGTGTACCTCCCTTCAAATATATATAAAATGACAATTAATTAATTATCGAATAATGCTTATTTTTTGCATGATAATTGGTGGCTTTACTGATAACCATTTTTATAGCCATTTGTTACATGAAAATGTAACTAGTATTCTATAAAAGTTGGTTCGAAGAACAACGGTTTTGGTGTCTTCGGAGAATTAATAATTGGTTTAAAGCATAAAATTAATATTTTCATTAATTATGTGTGAACCAAAACATACAAAATTTGAATAACCACAATGTTGGCCAAAAGTTGCTTCGAAAGCCCTTTTGCCATAATTTTGTAAGCTTCGAAGCACTCCATCTTGCATCAACAACAGCTTCGAAGAAAAAATAGTGATAGTTGTGAACCTTCGAAGCTTTGCCGAGTATTTCCAAGGATGTAATTCATCATTTGTTGGCATTTTCGACCTTCGAATGATAATTTTAGTCCTATATACCACCTTCGAAGCTGGTTATTTAGCATGTGTAACAATTTACTAAGGTGAATCATTGGCTTTGTCTTGAAAATATGTGGTTATCCTTCGAAACTTTTCTGCAATAATATCCCTTCAATGCATATATATATAATTCGCAACATCTAGTCATAATTTCATGCTCATTTGAAGCAGTTTATTGGTACTATTATATCATTCGAAGCACTTTGTTGATATTATTCGAAGCACTTTATTTCTTAGATTAGTCATGTGTTTGGTTCGGCCCTTCAAAAATTCAAATAAACATCATTTTTAAGGACCGCGGGGGTAATGTTAGCACCATAAATCTGTAATTTTTATTATTATTTATTATTTATATAATTGCAGGACATGTAACATCCTCCTACTCATTTGGAGGTTATGAGAATTTATGAAGGCATGGAGGGTTGTGTGGCATTATGGGAATAAAGATGTAAGAGTGGGTAGTTTTAGGTGGTTATTGGGTAGTTATTGCGGTAAATTTTTTCCTACAAATATTTGTCTATAAATAGTCATTCATGGCTACATTGTAAATGATTCAGAATTCATAATCAAAGACATTTGATTTCAATATTTCTTATCATTTTCCTTATTTTAGGAGTAGTTTAACATAGATTTATATTTCGAAACATTTATTTTCAGTATTTCCTTTTCGAAGCATTTTATGCCCTTCCTTTTCGAAGCATAGGAGTAGAGGTAAGCAATTATTACTTTGATTGCTCACTCAATCGTCTTTCTCTGTCCCACTTTCTTCTTTTACTTTTTCTTTTCTCTACACTTGACAATTTTGAAGTCCTCTTCGTTGAGGCAAAAGAACCGTCAACACAATCGCTTGATAATTGGTTTGAATTTAATCTGTAAGGATTTTTCAATCCTTACTGGCACGCTCGCAATTACAAAAATAACCTTCGAAAGCCAAAAAACCAACAAACGTCAAGATCAAAATCAGAGGATACATAACAAATTTACTCATAATATTAAACATTACCTATCTCTTCCTAATTTGGGACTTGATCCACTAGAATCTCATAATAAATAGGGTCTTGATCCTCTTCAACCAAGGGGAAATTCTTGGGTACATCTTGCCAACTTTTCCTTGTTTAAAACTAATCCACTGGCGACGAACACAGATTTTCTTTTGAAAAAAACGACTTTACTGCATCGTATTCATTAACTATGTGGCCAAGGATGACCTTAATGAGGGGGAAAAAACCATTGAATAACAATCTATTTGTTTTTATAAAACATGGGCATAGAGTTCATGAGTTTACTATATATATATATACACACTCCAACAATTTCAATGTCCCATAGCCATAACATTGTCATTAATTTCTTTCCATACTATGTCAAGCCTATTCCTAGTGATGGGTGGTGTTGTTAAACCGAATGGCTTAGCCCTTACTCTTATCCACCCTGACTATCCTGAGTCACCTCACATCCAAGCTAAAGTTCCCTACGAAGGGAGGATTCAAAGGCTCATTCAACAAATTACGATCCAACGCCCAAGCTCATTACTTGTCTAGCATGTCATCGTATAATTCCTAATCTATACTGTAGACTCTATCACCATCACGTATAATGATTAGTACTTGATTAATTAAGAGGATTTGAATTTAATTACCGAGTATTATAATTTAAGTTGGGATTTTTGAGAATTGTGAGATCTGACTCGTATATAATTCTATTAAGAATTTATTTTGAAATTAGAAATTAAGAGTCCAAATGACTTAAGGAAGTAAAATTGAGAAGTTGAATCAATTTAATTTTAATTACGGACCCATTTGGGAGTTTAATTAAATATTCGATTCAGTTTAATAAAATTGAGATTCGATTAATTAGGTCCTAATTGGAGTTGATTAAGTCATGAGGATTGAGAATTGTGATTATTATAAATTAAATTTAATTATGATGTGTCCAGTTGGAATATGTAATTTATTGATGAAAATTTTGAGTTTGATCCGAAATTGAAGGCTTGGGTGATCTACGAAACCAAAATTGATTATGATAATAAGTTCAAATTTAATAATTAGAGCCTTTTGGGACATTGATTAAAATCTGATTCAGATTAATAAATTTAGTTATGATTGATTGGGACCTAATGGAAGTCAATTAGACTAACTGAGCTATGTAGGAATTTATCGATCATGATTAAATATGGTTAATTGTGGTTTAATTAAGTTAATGTGTAATGATGTGCCAAACTAGTCCTAATCAATTAAGTAAGATAAAAAATAAAATAAAATAAAAATGAAGATGGAATGAAGTTAGGGAGAGTTCTGGAGCCATTCTTTGGCTATAATAATAATAATAATAATAATAATAAAATGAATGGAATAAAAAAGGAGTGCAAGTGTGCTAACCCTCTTGACTTCGAAAGTTCTGCTAAGGAAACCATGGAAAAAAAGAAAGGCAGAGAGAAGAAAGGCAGAGAGAGCACCGAGAGGGAGAGAAAAACAGAGAGAGAATGCCGAGAGGGAGAGATGGCTCAATTTCTTTGAAGAAGAGAATCACTTTTGCTGGAAACCGTATGGGGACTCAAGAAATCCAACCATTGAATAGTTAAGGTAAGAAATTGAAGTTTAGACTTTATAAATAATTTTAGTTAAAAGTTGAAATTAAGAAGTAATTTGAAGATTAATTATATAAATTGATAGAAAATTGGGTTTTGAATGTTAAATCAAGTTAGGTTGAAAAACTTGAGTTATGATTCTTTTAATTTGTTAAATTTGGGCTCAATTCAGAGGATTATTCTTGGATTAAGTTCTATAAATTACATGCAACAAGGGTTTATTAAAGGTTTGGCTTATGCAAATGAGTTTGGTTAATGATTATGGAAATCAACTTAGAAATTAATTATTTTGCATTTAATTTTTGTAATCTTGCATGAATTTGGGCCTTATTTCTACATGCATGTTGAGAGGGTAATTTATATATTGGGCCGAGCTGGGTAATGGGTCGTTATGGACCACAGTACGAAGGGCTGAGTAAAAAAGCTATAAAGTTACTCCGGTCCAAAGGAGGCATAAAGTTACTCCGGTAGAAAGGAGGCTTAAAGTTACTCTGGTCCTAAATGAGGCTTGAAGTTGCTCCGGTCCCAAAGAGCTTATGGTAAGCTCGGTCATCACACACAAAGTTATCCCGGTCGGAACCACGTTATTGGTTATACCGGTCGGAACATACCATGGTTAGCACTGGGAGAAACCAACGTGAGAGCAATGAATGGAAGAGCCTAGCTAAAGTTATCTCGGTCTAGTCTGCGGCTTAGCATGGCCATGCTTACCTCGGTCATATTGGAGTCTGACCATGGTAAAACCATCTCACTTGGTTTAAGTAGTGAGGAGGGTGTTGGAAGATAAGCATTATCTTTCAGGAGTATGACTCCTAGGAGGACTTTGCATGGAGGAGTAAGAGTCCTACTAGGATTGTGCCATGCGGAACCTATAAAAGCTCACAACATCACCTATGGAGAAGTAACACAACTTTAATTCCCGAATTCACAGAGCTTTTTGTCTATTTGTCTATTTTGCTGACTTAGGCATCGGAGAGGTATCCGGCACACACCCGCCGGCTAGCTCACGTTTGTGTTTTCAGGGAGTAAAGCGACGTCGTACGGAGGAGTGCAGACTTGATCAACAGGATTATACGAGAAGAATTATTTCTTGCTCGTACAATTGGCACCGTCTGTGGGAATTTCAGACAAGAACAAAACCTCTTGATCAAGCTTTTCCTCTTTAGAAGCAATGGCGCACAACAAAGATTTGCAGCAGTCTGCCATCGACGGACAAACACCAGAGGGGGGTGCAAGGCGCGAAGGCCTACCTTCTATCCCTCTTATGGCGGACTTGGAGCCACGGCGACAGAATCCCAGGAGGGATGCAAGGGGGAGGAGGCGGACTAATAGCCCCCGTCACTGTCGTTCACAAAGTCCTGACAGACAAAGGCGGAGGATTGATTCTCAAGTTCTGGAGGACCGCGTGAAGGAGCAGGACGAGTTGATATGACGGATGACGGCGGACATAGAGATTATGAAGCGCCAGATGAAGGGAAAAGAAGTGGCGACAGGAGAGGGGCGCAAAAACAAGACGCCCCCTCGCCACTCAAAAGACCATGGTAGGCATACCACACCATTACAAGCAGAAAGTAGAAGCCTCAGGACAGGCGATAGTCAATCCAGAACCTCCAGGACACGTTGCTCCAGGTCTGCGAGAACGAGGATGGAGAGGTCGTATACTGAGGGAAGCACCTATTGGCCCTCGCGCACGCACCAGACATCATCCAGACAGACGGAGTTGCCAAGATCATCCAACTTACGGACCATGCTGGAAGAAAGGGCACGATGGAAGGAGGATACGAGGGCGCGCGACCCTCGCAGGGTATCTGCCCTTCAGCGGTTGGCTCCTCGGACGCATGGAAGTGTCGAGGTTGGAATACCATTACCGCGCCCTGCCTACGAACCAACGGACAAAGCATTAGCGAGATTGCAGACCTCGCCGTTCGTTCTGGCAATTGAAATCGCGCCCCTACCTTCAGGCTTCCTCCAGCCCAAATTCACCACGTACGAGGGAAAGACAGATCCCTATATACACCTAAGCCACTTCCGCTAGGTTATGGCAGTATATCGGCGAAACGAGACTTTGATGTGCATCCCCTTCCCATCAAGCCTTGGCGACCTAGGCTTGACTTGGTTTGTAAAACTTCTAGAAGGCAGCATAGCCTCCTGGGCGCAATTGGTGGAGGCATTCATAACAAGGTTCAGGACGAACACCAAAACCCCGGTGGAGATCGATCAATTGCTCTCCATCGACATGGGCGAAAAGGAGTCATTAAGATCCTACAATAGCCGCTACTGGGAGACCTTCAACCAAATTGGGGACTGCCCCACAAATCTCGCCATCGCATAGTACAAAAGAGGCCTTTCAGTCGGGAATAGACTAAGGGACTCAATCACTATGACACCACCTCTCACGATGGAAGCCTTAATGGAAAGAGTACACTAACATACGCGTAGAAGAAGATGGCGCCCGTGCTAAAGCAAAAACTAGCACGACCGCAGTACCAGATAAAAAGACCGCAGCAAAGGTCAACGCAGTAGAACGTCTGAACAAAAACGGACGAGGCAGGCGGGACAACGGAGAAGACCAGGATAAGAGATGGTTGAGAGTTCGCACTGCCATTACCACGGTATTCAAAAAGCTAATCTACCGGATTCTGAGCGAGATACGCGATGAGCCTTTCGTCAGATGGCCTGCCAAGCTAGGAGAGGCTCAGAAGGACTACGACGAAAGATCCGGTGCACCTTCCATAAAGAAAAGGGGCACCGCACTAAAAATTGTACACCATTGAGACAGCATTTAGAGGAGTTGGTGACAGCCGGTCACCTGGACAAATACATTGAAGGAAGGACGCAGCCAGCCCCCCAGAATGACAACCACCCGAACGGAATGCCAATCAATGCCCCACCTCAAGGCGTGATAAACGTGATACATGGGGTATGCGAACCTGAGCGCGTATGTGAGCTCAGGAGCATGATCAAAAAGGCCGAGCACTTAAGGGAGGTACTAAGTGCCCAACCTACCATCAAAAAGGGGAGAACAGAGGCCACGAACGTCATGTCTTTTTCAGACAAGGACTTGAAAAGAATATATTGCCCTCACAACGATGCACTGGTCATCACCCTCCGCATCAAGGACTACGACATCAAGCGAATTTTGATAGACCAAGGTAGCTCGTGTGAGATAATGTACTACGACACCTTCAAACAACTGAAATTGAAGGACAAAGACCTGGCACCGGCTGTATCCCCCTGATCGGATTCAACTCAATGCCAGAATGGCCAGTCGGCAAAATTATCCTGCCAGTCAGGGCAGGAAGCGTGACAAAACAAGTGGAATTTTAGGTGTTGAAGGTCCTTTCTACTTACAAAATAATCCTGGGAAGAACATGGCTCCATGCCATGAAATCAGTAGCATCATCCTACCATCAAGTAATGCGGTTCCCCAACGAAGCCGGAGTAATTGAAGAGGTCTTTGGAGATCAAATTATGTCCAAACAATGCTTTGTCACGGTTAATGGCAGCCGCGCTGCCAAGGGATATGTTCATTCGGTAGAAGAACCTGAGAGCAATGAACTATTCGCAGATGTTGGCAAAGCAGCTGATCAAAAAGCGGTGGAAGACTTGGTAAAGGTAAGAATAGATGAAAAGAACCCGGATAAGTTCTTTTTGCTCGGTTCGTCGTTGTCCAGCACTGAGAGATTAGAGGTTCTGGAATTCTTGACCTCTAACATCGAAGTGTTTGCCTGGACACCCTACGACATGCCAGGCATTGATCCAAACTTCATCTGTCACCAACTCAATGTCCACCCATCCGCCAGACCAATCATTCAGCGCACTCGCAGATCGGCACTCTACCACGCCGAAATAGTGGCGGAAGAAGTGGGAAATCTGCTAGAGGCAGGAGCTATTAGAGAGGTGCACTACGCCAAATGGATTTCCAACACAGTCGTGGTGTCAAAAAAGAATGGCAAATGGCGTGTCTGCGTCGACTATAAGACAATCAACAAAGCATGCCCAAAGGACAACTTTCCCTTACCACGGATAGATCAACTGGTAGACCTAATGGCAGGGCACAACCGACTTAGCTTTCTTGATGCGTACAGAGGCTACCATCAGATCGCCATGTACGAACCAGACCAGGAGGTCACGTCCTTTACAACTCCAAGAGGACTGTATTGCTACAAGGTCATGCCCTTTGGCCTAAAAAACGCAGGGGCAACATTCCAGAGAATGGTCACCAAGATGTTTGAGCCGTTGTTAGGCAGAACAATGGAGGCTTACATTGACGACATGGTGGTCAAGAGCAAGGATGAGAATGACCATCTAAGGGACCTAGGTGAGATGTTCCAGATTCTGAAAAGGCACAAGTTGCGCCTTAATGCATCCAAATGCGCGTTCGGTGTAGGATCTGGCAAATTCCTGGGCTTCCTAGTGACCAACCGAGGTATTGAGGCAGACCCCTCCCAGATCAAAGCAATTCAGGATCTGAAGAGGCCTAACTCAGTAAAAGAAGTGCAGCATCTCACCGATATGGCAGCTGCACTCAACCGATTCATTAGCTGGTCGTCAAACAGACTACGACTATTTTTTCAAGCGTTAAAAGCCAAGTTCGAGTGGGACGAAGAATGCGACCGCGCTCTGGAAAGCTTGAAAGAATACATGTCTTCTCCACCACTGCTGATGACCCCAATACTTGGAGAAGAACTCTTCCTGTACCTGGCAGTCTCTCAGCACGCAATTAGCGCAGTGTTGGTCCGTGCGGAAAAAATCCAACATCTGCCCATCTATTATGTCAGCAAGACATTGCTGGGCGCCGAAACAAGGTACTTGCCACTGGAAAAACTGGCCTTGGCCTTAATGATAGCCTCAAGGAAGTTGTCGCACTACTTTCATGCCCAAACCATAGTCGTCCTCACAGCTTTCCCATTAAAAGCTTTGTTTGAGAGGGCGAACTTTTCTGGACGAATCTTGAAGTGGGCAGTAGAGTTGGAACAATTCAACATCAAGTTCCAACCCAGAACTGCGATAAATGCCCAAGTTTTGGCAGACTTTGTCGCAGAATTCACCCCAGGAAGTCATCATATCTACCTAGTCGACCTGACTGACACAACCGAACTAGAGATAGAAGTTAATGTCGGAATAGCGCAACCCCTGGTGCAGGATACTCAGTCAGACCCCAAGGCAAACCAGAGTAGAGAAAGCAAGGAAGAAGCGAAACATGCTACACCCAGCCAAGACTCACCAATCAATAAAGACTTGGCTTAATCAGATAGCGAGGGGCAAACAGCAAGCATGAACCTTAAAGAAAACACCAGCAACATTCTTGACCCCACGGCATCATCTAATCACTCCACTTGCTGGAAATTGTTCGTTGGAGAGATATGGAAGCTCTTTGTGGATGGAGCATCCAACCAGCATGGTGCAGGACTTGACATAGTCCTCATCTCACCAGACGGCCTGGTTGTAGAGCAAGCAGTCAACCTTGGCTTCCCTGCATCAAACAACGAAGCGGAATATGAAGCACTTCTTACAGGTCTCAAATTAGCATTCTACATGAATGCCACCGAGCTAATGGTCTACAGTGACTCACAGCTGGTGGTAAACCAAATTTCTGGTGACTACGAAGCAAAGGATGACAGGATGGCCAAGTACCAAGAATTGGTCAGAACAGAGATCAAGAAATTTGAAGTAGTAAGGATAGAACAGATTGGCAGGGAGGAAAACAGTAGAGCAGATGAACTAGCAGGCTTTGCTTCAATGGCAGATACATCCATCCCTCATCCACTGCTAATTGACTGCCTACCAAGACCAAGCATTGAAGACCCCGAAGCAGAAGAGGTATGTTGCGCCGAACTAGGCCCCTAATGGATGGATCCCATCATACTGTTCTTAAAAGACGGCGTCTTACTGGAAGAAAATTAGGAAGCCAACAAAATTAGAGCAAAGTCGCAGTGATTTTGGCTCTCCCCTTCTATGGCATTATACAAAAAATCATTCTCAGGACCTTATCTAAAGTGTGTTCACCCCTGCAAAGTGGAAGCATTCTTGTTCGAAATATACGAAGGGGTGTGCGGAAGCCACCAAGGAGGAAGATCGTTAGCTTACAGAGCCATTTCGCAAGGATACTGGTGGCTATACATGCAGGCAGACTCGGAGAAGTATGTGAAGAAGTGCGAGAAATGTCAGAAGTTCGCACACCAAATACATCAGCCGGCCAGAGAACTCCTACCATTGACCAGCCCATGGCCCTTTGCAATGTGGGGCTTGGACACAGTAAGGCCACTTTCAACAGCACCCGGAAACTGGAAGTTCTTTCTCGCAGCAACAGACTACTTCGCAAAGTGGGTGGAAGCAGAAGCCTTGGCATCAATCAAGGAAAAAGACGTGAAGAAGTTCGTCTGGCAGAACATCATCACTCGGTTTAGCATACCAAAAACCCTAATATCAGACAACGGCACTCAGTTTGATGGCAGAATCTTTAAAGGCTTTTGTGAAGAATACAAGATAGAATTCTATAATTCTACACCGGCATATCCCCAAGCCAACGGACAAGCGGAAGCATCAAACAAGGTCATCTTGGATGGACTGAAGAAAAGGTTAGAAAGAGCAAAAGGCAAATGGGCTGAGGAACTTCCTCATGTTTTATGGGCTTACCGCACCACACCTCGACGATCAACAGGAGAAACACCATTCTCTTTAGCCTACGGCATGGAAGCAGTAATCCAACTGGAAGTTGGCCTCCCCACAATTAGAAGCGAAAATTTTGATCCAGACTTGAATGGAGAAGCCATAGCATTGGAACTCGACCTCGCCGAAGAAAGAAGAGAAGAAGCACTGGTTCACATTGCCTCATACCAACAAGAGTTATCCAGGAAATACAACAAGACAGTACATCCAAGGCAATTCAAAATCGGAGATTGGGTACTACGCAAAGTGATGGGAAACACCTTAGTACCAGGAGATGGCAAATTAAGGCCTAATTGGGAAGGACCTTACAAAGTGGTCGGATTAGCAGGAAAATGTGCTTACCACTTGGAAGACAAAGACAGCAACGCAATTCCCAGACCATGGAACATTGCCAATCTCAAACTATTTTATTTTTAGCTTTTCTTTAGAATACTTGTAATTTTTCTTTTCCCCAATAAAACAAGTAGTTTTCTTTTTAAGTGTTTTTATTATGTAAAAGTTGTTTTAGTGAGTTAGGGACATTGAAAGCAAAGTCGGCCGGAATACCCAACTATGCACCCTTCTTAAGCCCAGGATAAGGATCCAGGCTGCAGGACATTTAGTCGGAATAAACCAAACACTTTACTCTAGGTTGGCTGAAAAAATCAATCTAGAGGTTGGCTAGAAAAACCAACAGCCTTCCTAAGCCCAGGATAAGGATCCAGGCTGCAGGACGTTTGGTCGGAATAAACCAAACACTTTACTCTAGGTTGACTGGAAAAACCAATCTAGAGGTTGGCTGGATTAAACCAACCCTTGGTTCTCTTTAGCTGAGGTAAGGATCTCGGCAAAGAGTGGTTGGCTGGATTAAACCAACCCTTGGTACTCTTCAGTCGAGGTCAGGATCTCGGCTAAAAGAGTGGTTGGCTGGATTAAACCAACTCTTGGTACTCTTTAGTCGAGGTAAGGATCTCGGCAAAGAGTGGTTGGCTGGATTAAACCAACTTTTGGTACTCTTTAGTCGAGGTCAGGATCACGGCTAAAGAGTGGTTGGCTGGATTAAACCAACCCTTGGTACTCTTCAGCCGAGGTCAGGATCTCGGCTAAAAGAGTGGTTGGCTGGATTAAACCAACTCTTGGTACTCTTTAGCCGAGGTAAAGATCTCGACAAAGAGTGGTTGGCTGGATTAAACCAACTCTTGGTACTCTTCAGTCGAGGTCAGGGTCTCGTCTAAAGAGTGGTTGGCTGGATTAAATCAACTCTTGGTACTCTTCAGCCGAGGTCAGGATCTTGGCTAAAAGAGTGGTTGGCTGGATTAAACCAACTCTTGGTACTCTTTAGCCGAGGTAAGGATCTCGGCAAATAGTGGTTGGTTGGATTAAACCAACGCTTGGTACTCTTCAGTCGAGGTCAGGATCTCGGCTAAAGAGTGGTTGGCTGGATTAAACCAACCCTTGGTACTCTTCAGCCGAGGTCAGGATCTCGGCTAAAAGAGTGGTTGGCTGGATTAAACCAACTCTTTGTACTCTTTAGCCGAGGTAAGGATCTCGGCAAAGAGTGGTTGGCTGGATTAAACCAACTCTTGGTACTCTTCAGTCGAGGTCAGGATCTCGGCTAAAGAGTGGTTGGTTGGATTAAATCAACTCTTGGTACTCTTCAGTCGAGGTCAGGATCTCGGCTAAAGAGTGGTTGGCTGGATTAAATCAACTCTTAGTACTCTTCAGTCGAGGTAAGGATCTCGGCTAAAGAGTGGTTGGCTGGATTAAACCAACTCTTAGTACTCTTCAGCCGAGCTAGCAATCTCGGCTAAAGAGTGGTTGGCAGGTATACTTATAGTGGCAATGATTAAGACCGGGATAAAGTATCTCGGCAAGGGAATGCTGTACCTCATCCAAGACTTTAGTTAGAAAGTAAAGTACACGCATAGAGATCAACCGAAATAAAAGTTTGAACAAAAAAGCAGACTTCATTGAAAATTCAAAGCAAGTACAAAGGGTAGGGCCTCAGCCTGGTTACAATCTGTGTCCAAAAGCAAAGAAAAAAATACAAAAATTAAGCAAGAAGAAGAAGAATGCAAAGTCAGGCAAATAGATCATCAAGATCCGCATCAAGTTCAACTCGCAGCCCGGTGTCAGTTGGAAGCTCGGTCTCTGTAGGGAGTATGGTCTCGGTTGGAAGCACGGTTTCATTTGGTGGTTCGGCAGTAAGGTCTTCCACTGTTGGCTCCGACTGAGCCGACTGACAGGCGGGATCATTGACAATCAGGGTATCGTTGGGCACGGTTTCTTCATCTGAATCTTCAAGAAACTGTCGCTGAGTGGTAGCAGCATACTCCGCCAGTGAGCTTGGTATAAAGTACTGAGGAGGATTGAAGACCTCGGTCTCAGGTCCATAACCGAGCTGCACCACAGCGCCCCTCCACCCGCATTTAAAGAAGAGATCCTTTGCAGCTTCACACTGCGTAATGTATAGGGCTTCACCCTCTTTAAAGCCCCGGTCCTCTACAGCCTCCAGCTTCTTCTCAAGCTCCGTTATTTCGGCTTTCTTTTTTCCTTCAAGCTTGGCCATCTCGTGAAGGTATTTGTCTTTCATCACGGCCAGGGCCTTTTGTTTATCAGTATTAGCCGAGGTAACCAGTCCTGTTAGACGGATCACCTCAGCCTCTAGCTCGGCCGTTTTCTGTTGAGATGCTTCTAGCTCGGCCGTTTTCGCTTCAGCTTCTGCCATGGCCTGCCTAGCTGTTTTCCTAAGTTCTAACACTCGCTTGTGAGCGATATGGTTTTTCTGTATGGCCTGCAAAAGGATGGTAAGACGCTTTTTCAATATAACCGAGCTGAAAGTTGGAAAAATTTCTCTAGAAAAAATAAAATAAAAGGGAAACTTACCAGTACCATGGATTTTGTGGACTAGCGAAGGGCCTTTAGCTCGGTCAGGTGGTCATGGTGCCTCATATCGGCTGGAAGGAAAACACCTTGAGCCAGGTTGAATGCCATCAGGTGGTCTTTCTCTGCGACCACTGAGTCAGAATCCGTGATAGCACGGCTCTGAAAGGTGATTTTTGGAGCCCACTTGGAGGATGTAGCTCGGCCAGAGCGCTCCGGTTGTGGGCTCGGTGGAGGGCTTGGCAGATTGGTTTGAGGAACCACAGTTTCATCTTCATTAACAAGACATTGCTCAGTTTGGGTAGTCCGGGCACGCTTCTTTGGGCGAGATGATGAAGGTTGTTAAGAAGGCAGAGCTACTTCGGTTTCTTGAGTTTGACCGGCTGGCGGTACCTCGGTCGGATTTGTTTCAGTCAGAAGGGCTCGCACGGCTCTTTTCTTGGCCATCTCTTGCTCAGCAGTTAAAGGGATTAATCTGATTTGGGACAAGGTTGGGTCCGGCTCAGACGAAGCCTCCAACAAGAAATCAGTTACCTTGGTCTTTCGCTTGCCACTATATCGATAGGTCGGCTGGAAATTTAGTAGCTCGGTCCAACTTCGGTTTGGATATCGCAGCGCGGCACAAAGTGTAGCTAGGTTGGGGTAGCTGTACTGTGACTTGAGGAAGTTCGAGTCTGCATAAAAAGAAGACAACTGTTAGTCCGGTTCAAATATTGAAAACCGAAGTAAAGAAAGGCGTACAATGGAGCCGAGATAAACCCACCGACTACCCCCTTATTCCAGTTTATTCGGTCACCAGGAATCTGAGCTTCTTGGTCTTCGAAGTTCCCAAAGACCTAGAAGAAATCATCGTCGTTTTAATCCTTATCTGGAGTATCTTTGATTATTTTTTCTCGGCGGCGTCGTATTCTTAAATAATATACCCAGCCGTCTTCTTTTGAGCCTAATGAGTATTGATGGAAGAGCTCGGCTAAGCCGAGGTTAAGGCCAGCCCGACGGTTTAGCTCGGCAATGCCATTTATTATATTGTATGAATTCGTGGAAAGTTGGGTAGGACAACGGTTGGTTTGTCTAAGGAATTCACAAAGCAAGGGCTGTACAGGGAAGCGTAAACCACACTCCACAATGGAAATAACATTAAAGGGGACAAAACCTTGTTTTTCCCAGGGGACGGTGTCTAGCTCGGCTAAACAAAGGTGGACATCATCTGGGATTTGGTAGTCCTTGCAGAATTCAGCCATTGCTCCAAGTGAGTTAATTAAAAACCTATACTTTCCCATTTATGGTCTAAGTTATGAATAAATTATACTCGAATGTTAGCTCGGTCGAAGGATGATGTCGAGTAGCTCGGTTGAGCGCTCAAAGGAGTGTCTGGGCAACCTAAGTCTGCAAAGTGAAGAACAAAGGTGTTAAGCATAGATGATTGGACCGTGCTAAAAGAAACACAGGCAAGTTAAATGAAGTCCTAGCTCGGTTATGAGAATTGCTTCGTGTCGTAGCTCAGTTTGAGGAAAGGGTCTGTTAGCTCGGTGTGATCAAGGGTTTTGTTAGCCCGATTGAGCCTCTAGGGGCAGCATTCTTAGTATGATCTGAACTAAGAAAGCTGGTTTAGCCCCGAGTTGTAGCTCGGTCGTGGTCGAGACTTTCAAGCACACTTGCACAGACTTAGTACGGTTTGTTAGCCCGGCTGAGTTAAAACAAAAGATGGTTTGACTTGTTGGAACTACGGGTATGTGAAATATTAGTTCGGTTGGATAGTCTGGCTAGATTGACAGCAACTACAAACAACTTTTTAGTTCGGTTATATTGTGATTTTGGATCAAAACTAGTGTTCCTCATCTTATTTCTTGAATCCAAGCGGTTCTATTACTAAGTTTTTGTAGAAAACACAAAGTTAAGCAGAAAATGGAAACAGACATAGTGTGTTTTGAAAAGCATGTGAATACCTAGGAATGTATTGCAAAAAGGTGTGAAATCAACCAAAAGGAATTAGAAGGTTGAGTTACTTACCAGGTTAAGGCAGAAAAATTGAAGATGGAAACAACAACAGTGAAGTACACGAACTCAGCGAGCTCAGGGGTTGAAGAAGTAAAGGCACAGAGAGAGAGAGAATGAAGGAGATGAATATTGTAGTGGTAGATTCAAAATGAAAACTTTGTTTTGTGTAGAAGGAAGGACAAAAAGGGTGGGACTGTTCAAATTTCGCGAGATACGAAGACGGCGTGACAATTACCTTCAGCCAATGAGAGCATGCCACGTGTCCTTGGAATGAGAAGCGATTCAGTTGTTGTGATTGAAAAGACGTTTTGACCGGACAGGTGCAGCCCGGTGTGAATTTAGCTCGGCTGGAAAGGCTGAAAGAGCTTTTTAGCTCGGCTGGAAAAGCTTAAAAGCTTGGCTCGGTAGTAAGATTAAAGTTTTTAGCTCGGCTGGTAGACAAGGTAATCCCTATCATGCTGCGCAGATGGAATTAAGAGGTAATTGAGAGGGTAATTTATATATTGGGCCGAGCTAGGTAATGGGCCATTATGGGCCACAGTACGAAGGGCTGAGTAAAAAGGCCATAAAGTTACTCCGGCCCAAAGGAGGCATAAAGTTACTCCGGTAGAAATGAGGCTTAAAGTTACTCCGGTCCTAAATGAGGCTTGAAGTTACTCCGGTCCCAAAGAGCTTACGGTAAGCTCGGTCATCACACACAAAGTTATCCCGGTCGGAACCACGTTATTGGTTATACCGGTCGGAACATACCATGGTTAGCACTGGGAGAAACCGACGTGAGAGCAATGAATGGAAGAGCCTAGCTAAAGTTATCTCGGTCTAGTCTGCGGCTTAGCATGGCCATGCTTACCTCGGTCATATTGGAGTTCGACCATGGTAAAACCATCTCACTTGGTTTAAGTAGTGAGGAGGGTGTTGGAAGATAAGCATTATCTTTCAGGAGTGTGACTCCTAGGAGGACTCTGCATGGAGGAGTAAGAGTCCTACTAGGATTGTGCCATGCGGAACCTATAAAAGCTCACAACATCACCTATGGAGAGGTAACACAACTTTAATTCCCAAATTCACAGAGCTTTTTGTCTATTTGTTTATTTTGCTGACTTAGGCATCGGAGAGGTATCCGGCACACACCCGCCGGCTAACTCACGTTTGTGTTTTCAGGGAGTAAAGCGACGTCGTACGGAGGAGTGCAGACTTGATCAACAGGATTATACGAGAAGAATTATTTCTTGCTCGTACACATGTAATTTGGAAGAATTAAAGAATAAATATCGGTTCTGATTTTAATTATTAACCCATGCATGTAATGTAATCTAAGCGTTTGACTCAAATTAAACATATTTTAGGACATCTATGACTATGAATTAAATTGAGGTTAAAATAAATTGAGTTAAGCTTGAGATTAAGGAAATGAGTTTGGGAAAATTTATCAAGTAAGTTTAGTTTGTGTTATTCATCATGAATTTGGATTTCATCTGTACATGCATCAATGAATCTTTAAGAAAGTTATGGAATTAGTCTCATGGATTTTGTAAGAAATTAAGGAGACTCATAGTTGTGGAAATTAATTTGGAAATTAATTGTTTTGTTTTGATTTTGTAGTATTTCTTGTAATACATGAGTTTTAAGGGAATTGAGCCATTCGAGTTCATATTTTGAAGAGACAAAGGAAAATATTTTAAGAAAATCATGTTTATGGAAATTTGGAATTAATCCTAAAGCTTTGATTTTATAATTGGATTTTTATTTAATCCATGCATGTGATGTAATTTAAGAATTTTATTTAATTGGATATATTTTAGAACACCCATAATTATAAATTAAGTATTTGGTTAAAAGTTGAGTTAAGTTGATTTTGTTATTAATAGTAAAATTAAATCTGTTTGTATTACATACATCATGGAATTTCAAGAGGTTAGGAAGTCTAATTTATATTTTAGAATTGTGGGTTGACATAAAGGAGATGAATTAAAACAAAATTTGGGCACTTGGAGCATGATTTTGAATGAATGTTTTCTAATTGAAAGTGTTTACTAAATCATACAATGGTTCTCCATTTTTGTGTACCAAAAATATATGTTTTGAGGCTTTGAATATCAAATATGAACTTCAATTCCAATTTTGGAAATTTTAGAATTTACGTTGTCCGCTCGAGCAAGGAAAGTCTCGCTCGAGCGTGAAAATCGAGCTCCCAGAAGTTTTTCAAACCTTACAGTCCGCTCAAGCGACCAAAGTGGTGCTCGAGCGGAGACCCATTTTCAGCATATTTTGAAAAATTGCATTTAGTTCACATTTTTATTCTCATCTCTTTCCAAGGCATTCAAGACATGACTTATGACTCAATAAAGATTAATAAGCTATCAATCAACATAAATTAGTTACTTAAGGATGAATCATTGATCTAGTGGTAATTGTTTAAGAAGCCAAGTAAAAGATCGATCTATTTGGAAAAGAAGGAGTTAGTAATGAAAGAATATGTGAAATAAGAGCCTGGTTCATTTGAATGAGAAAGAATAAGCGTAGTAGAACTTCGGACTAGTTAGACGGAAAAGACTAGAAAAGTCAAGTTTGATCAAGGGAGTAATATTGTATTTCAATGTGTATATGTTATGTGCTTGTGTAGGTCACGTGCCATTGCCTGCCTGGTTTATTTGATATGTCCAGTCTGTCAGGTTTGCTTCTGTAGCCATCTGTGAGTAATAACTCTGTAAAGTTATGTTCAACTTAAGTATTTTCTGACTGGTACTGTATGATCTGTTTTCTGAAATGCTATCTTATGAATTATGAATGAATGTCTAATTTTCTGAAAAGTAATTGTGGCACTCTTAGTTCATGTGGCCCTCACCCGGGGTTAACAATACCGTGGCCAATCTGCATGTGGCCCTCGCCCGGAGGTAACAACACCGTGGCCAATCTGCACGTGGCCCTTGCCTGGGGGTAACAATACCATGGCTACTTGCGCACAAGATATGGACCTTTATGGTCGTTGGTACCAACTATGTATGTGGGTCTCTGGACCAATCTGATTTGATAGCTAATGGGTGTACCACGTATGATCTTATGCAAAATCTGAATATGAACATGAGTATGTATCTAAATCCATTTTTGTTTTGAAGTCTGAATATGTTCTGATTTAAATACTGGATCCTAACTTGTGCTGGACATCATTCATAAAAACCCCTTTACTCTGTTATTATTCACTGGGCTTTAGCTCACTGTATTATTTATGTATTGTAAATAAAAACAAACAATTATGCAGCGGATAAAATAATCATATCATACCTTTCGATGATAGAACCTCGTGGATAAATCACGTGCTTCCAGAGTCTGATAAATCAATCCTAGCAGTGGGGTGATATTACAATGGTGAATATCACCCACACAAACCACAGTGCAATTGACTTGATGGTTGTTTCTTGGGAGAGAGTCAGTTTATGGGTAGAAAACAAAACCTACGTTCTTTCTCTCTTGGTTACCCATAACCATATATCAGATATATTATTTATCTCATTTATCCATATTTGTTATATGAGATAATATTTGATATTTATATCATCTATCCATATCATGATATGATAGATATATATCCTGAGCGGCTATCCAAATAGGTTTGAATTCAAATTCAAAACCCATTTGGATAAAGTTCAAAAGGTTCTAAGAGTCATGCCATATAGGCGCCCAATTTCTAACACATAGGATGGATGCGTATGAGTTTGGAATATTAGTAGCAAATAAAATGCTAATATTAAAAAACTTGAGCACATTTGTTAAGAATTTGATTAAGAAAATAAAATTATCATAAATTGGCATTGATTATGTAGATCTTGTGTAGTAGTTCCTGAGTCAACAACTTACAAAATAGAGCAATCGAACATCGATACAGTAAGTACTGACCAAAGACACTCCAATACTTGAAGTTAGTATTTATGGGAATTTTTCTGGATTGATCATCTCTTTTGATTACAAGGTTCCACAATTGATCTAGAATCATGAACCTGTTATTTTTCATGATGAAAGAAATGTCTGGTAGAGAGAGATTATGATGGTAACAACATCAGATTTTAATGTTTAATGAACAATTTGTTTTGTACTTGTAGGCAATATCATTAAGTTGAAAATTCAAATTTATTTTGTTTATGTGGGGGTTGCGGTGGGGTGAAAGGAGAGGGGTTAGAGGAGAGGTTATAGTGAAAGAGAAGTGGAGGTGATAGGAGGACCAGGGAGAGGGTTGTGTGATGGTTGGTGGTGGCTACCAAAGTTGCAGAGGATGAGGAAGAGAAAAAAGAGAGCACGAGTATTTTGGTCTTCTTAACACTTTATACCATGTCTTTACAATATTTTTTTTCTTGTCATCTCCACTACCATTTTGGAGAACATCTCATCATTGATTTGTAATAATTTTTTTGTCCCCTCTACTTTTTTGCAATTTCTCCCATTATATAACCTTTATTTTCTTCAAAAGTAGACCTAAAATTGTAAGGTAAATGAGGCCTTGTTTGGCTATGTGCTAATATAGCAAAAAAATTAAAAGATTATTTTAAATTGTCATATCATTTTCTCTATTTTTCTACATATTTTTTTTTTGGGTTATAAAAAGTCAAAAAACCAACTAAAATAGTCAAGTTTGGATTCTTATCGTTTTGAGAAATGATTTACAAATAAAAAATTGACATAGAATTTTAGTACATAAATGGAAAATGAATTTGTTTACATTGTTTGTGTATGGACAATACACAAAATATAATGAATAATGTTTGATCTACTGAATTTTGCTCCGTTTAAATTGTCCGAATAAATATCTTAAGATATTAGTAATTCAAGCAGAGCAAAATTTGATAGATATAGCTGTACTTATAATTAGGCCTCGTTTGGAAACATGTAATTTAGCAATTTTTTAGCTATTTGGCTATAATATGAACTAAAAAAACTAATATGTTTGGGATGACTTTTTGAATTTTTATGAAAAGATGTGCAAAAAATAGAGAGAAAAGAGAATATTTGACTTTTTGATATAAATTGTAAGTTTTTTAATTTTTTTAATAACTTTTTGACTTTTTAATTGAAAAAATTACTTGTCAAACGAGACCTGTTTAAAGTGTGAGAGAGGAACAAAGATAAGAGTGGGAACATTCCATGCCGTGTGAAGCTAAAACTCAACAATTCAAGCCTAACATTGAACACACCGACCTTCAACGCGTCTTTATCTTGCCTTGGTTGCTAAGAGAAGAGAAGAGACTGAAGTTAGTTTAACCAACCTCTACCAAATAGCTTTGCGAGACGTGCCCGTCATCAACACCTCAGCCCCTCCCTCACCGACACCAGTTGGCCATTTCCTTCTTCGACTCGGCCCTCTCTCTCTCTCACAATCAAGTTTTTCGGAAAATGGTTCCACTTCATATTTTTATTCTCTATACTCTTTTAAATTTTATTTTGTGGGTTTTATTCTAACCTTATATCGATAATTTAAATCTATCATCTAATAATTTCAAAAATTTTAGAATAGTAATGTAAAAAATTAATTTCATTGTATATCACTAGATATACAAATAAATTGCATATTATTTTTTAAAATGGGAAGTAATTATAAATTTAAACTTATAACTTTTATTTTATAAAATAAAAAATGATTTATTTATGTATTCATTAATATCCAACAAAACTAATTTTTTATACTGACGATGTTTATTATAAAATTTACAAAATTAACAATTTAAATTATCATTATACGTCTATAATAAAATTCAAAAATAAAATATAAAAAAGCAAGAAACATATGAATATGGGGGGGGGAGGCGTACCAAGTTTTGCCGGCTCCAAAAGCCTAACCAGCTGTCGCAAGCGTTCTGTTCTGTGGGGTCCACACCTCTTTACACTGCCACATGCACATACATCCCCCTATATATACCTACCTCCGCACCATTCCAAACTCAGACCATTACTCGCTTCTCTTCCTTTCATCTCAAAGCTCCTTAGGGTTTTTCTCTCTCTAAAAACCATCGCTCTCTCTCTCTCTCTCTGTTTATATATAACCGATCTGCAATGGCGAACATGAGTTCATTCAAGGCTTTGGCTGTCTTCTTCGTTGTCGCACTCTTCTCCGCTACTGCATCTGCACAAGAGGCTCCCGCAGCAGCGCCCGGCATGGATGCCGGATCGGCATTTGCGTTGCCGATCTCTGCCGCCGTCGTGTGCTCGTCCGTGCTTTTGTCCTTGTTCGCGCTCATGAAGCATTAAATCTCTGATTCATTGATGCATACATTATACATATACATTAAATATTTATATTTATATGTACAGGCACATATATGTGAGTGTTTGTTCTGGATGGAGAGTGTGAGAGATTCTTTATTTATTTTTCATTTTACATTATATGTTTATTAAATTTGTAGTTTAGGTTACAGAGGGAAAAATAAGAGAGTGATTTGAGATACTTTTGTTACTGGATTTCTCATTCATGATTTATATACAATTTATTGGTCCCCCATTATATTTGTGTAGAGTTTGCTGGATTATTTGAGTTGTGTTGTTGAATTTGCAATTGCAACTTACAAGAAAGAAAACAACAAAAGCAGGAAAGGAAAAGCTGTAAAGGCCTGTAGCCACCAGGCCAGAAAGTTGCATCAAAACCTTGGCGAATTGTTTGGTTATTTCGCGCTGTTTGGGAAGTTTGTGTTTTGGATTTTTTTTTTATTTTTTATTTTTTTCGTTAAAAGACAAATTGATTATAAAACCAAAAAAATAAATTTAAATAAAATATTATAAATTTCATAATCATTTTTTTTTTCTCACAAATATCACATTCAACTATAAAAAAATCTAATTATCTTTTCAAATATATAAAAAAAAAAATTCTCAAATAATATCCTATAACTAAAAAAATCTATAAAAAAACCCACTCCTCGAATACCCACAATAAATGTCAAATTTTTATTTACGGGCTCCCTAAAATGAAAAAAATATCGAGTCAACTGCTAATAAAAAAATCATAAAGGGACTAATATGTAATATTACAGTTACATTTGGTGCTTGTTTGGCATGTGTTAAAATAGAATATGCTATTTTAGCAAATTATTCTATTTAAGTCACAATAATTTTATTTGAGTTACATCACTTTTTTATCACATCATTTCAAACCAAACTCATATTTTATTTATTTTTTTTTTGTAAAAAATTAAGAGTATATTTAATTAGCAATTCCCTTAATATTTATTTTTTAAAACACAAATATATACATATATATATATATATATATATATATTAAATGGACGTATCATGACTGAATTTTTACTAATAAAACACAACCTTTTGTTTTAACATTAACACTGTATTTGAAAAAAAAAAAAAAAAAAGAGGTTAAATGAGGGAGGAGGATTCTCTCAAGTCCAAAATTTAGACTGAATGAGATTGTTTGGGCCCATGGAATCCACCATGGGCCCGTTTTGATGATTAAAATCGTTCATTTATTGGAAAGTTTATGTATTTTATTTACAAAATAAAATTAAGTCGATCCAATAATTATAATATATTCAATTTAACGTATTTTTTTACGAAAAAAAGGGACGATAATTGTATTTTTAAAAAATGAACTATAAATTTTTTTTGATGACAAAAATAATAAATTAAACAACTTGCAATTTTCGAATCAATCTATTTTTTGTGTGGATGAAATACACGGAATGTCTAATAAAATGAAAGATGCGGATTGTGAATATTTTTGGAAATGAAAAGAGCTTCATTGAAGTCATGGATTCTCAACAACAACGATTTTTGAGGGATTGTGAATATTTTTGTTGGGCAATAGTTTTTGATAACGTCAAGACCAAAATCAGAGGATACATAACAAATTTACTCATAATATTAAACATTACCTATCTCTTCCTAATTTGGGACTTGATCCACTAGAATCTCATAATAAATTGGGTCTTGATCCTCTTCAACCAAGGGGAAATTCTTGGGTAAATCTTGCCAACTTTTCCTTGTTTAAAAGTAATCCACTGGTGACGAGCACAGATTTTCTTTTGAAAAAAAAAACTTTACTGTATCATATTCATTAACTAGTTGTTAATATGTGGCCAAGGATGACCTTAATGAGGGGAAAAAAACCATTGAATAACAATCTATTTGTTTTTATAAAACATGGGCATAGAGTTCATGAGTTTACTATATATATATATATACACTCCAACAATTTCAATGTCCCATAGCCATAACATTGTCATTAATTTCTTTCCATACTATGTCAAGCCTATTCCTAGTGATGGGTGTTGTTAAACCGAATGGCTTAGCCCTTACTCTTATCCACCCTGACTCTCCTGAGTCACCTCACTTCCAAGCTAACGTTCCCTATGAAGTGAGGATTCAAAGGTTCATCCAACAAATTACGATCCAACGCCAAGCTCATTACTTGTCTAGCATGTCATCGTATAATTCCTAATCTATACATCTTGAAATTATGAGTCCATGAATTAAGACTCAATCTTTTAGGTACGTTGTTAAGTTTGGGATTGGCACATTCAACACCAATCCACCATACAAAGGGTACTACATGGATATGGACACAGGCAGTAGTCTTACATGAACACAATGCGATGGATGTACCAATTGCTTCAAACAAATACCAAAGCCTTGCCCTATGAAAAGCTCCAAATCATTTCGCCCCCTTCTTTCAAGTGGTGGAAAGTATCAAATCTACACCGCTATTTATGAAGACATACATGAAGGGTATTCTCACGAAATAAAATTTCTATTTCCGTTCGAAAACAGGCAAAATAGTAAAGATAATGTAACTTTTGGTTGCGGAAGGAATAACATGTAGTATGGCAATTTCAAGAACAATAGCTGAAATAATGGGTATTGGATGGGGTCCTGATAGCTTTGTAGACGATATTGGTTCTCAAAGCGATGGAAAATTCTCATATTTTCTTCTAGTGGTTAATATCAAGACAATCTCATTTAGGCCTAGGAGTTATTTAGGCATGGATTGGCAAGTGAATTTGGATAGGTTTGAGGTTATTTTAGCCACAAAAAATAAAATAGGTTATTTTAGTCAAAACAAACAAAACATCAAATCCAACCCATAATCATTACACTCTCCTCTCACAAAAAAGTCAAAAAAGTCAAAAAGTCAAAAAACTATTCCCAAACTAAACTTTTTAGCCCAGGTTAAAATAGCTAAAAAAGCCAAAAAGTCAACTCACTTCCCAAACGAAGTGGCCAATCTTAGGAAGGGCGAATTACACTAACGGTCTATGTAATTTGGGATTTGTGTCACTTTAATTTCTAACCTTTAATTGTAATATATTTGACCATAAATTTTAAATCACGTTCCAAATAAGGATAATTGAAGACACTATTGCTTTATTTCAAAGGCAAAGTTATCAATTTAATAAAATATAAATTAGTTTGACAAAAATAAATGTTAAAAAATTATTTTTAAATTTTTAAAAATTATTTCTACCCACCATAGATAAAATTATATAAAAACGATAAATCTTTTACTTTTTTACCAAATTAATTTCTAGTATGTATTTGAATAATGATTATGTAATGAATGATTGTTTTTGTTGATATTTTTTTATAGTTATCATATAATAGATGGTTATGTTTGATGTTAATAGAAATGTTTTTTTATGATTATCATGTAATGGATGATTATTAGGCTGTTAATGTGTAATCGATATATATGAAATGCTTTTAATTTTGGATTTTTTGATTTAATGGATTGGTTTAATAATGATATCAAAATTGTCGTCATATTTCACTTTTGAAAAAAAGAAACTAATTTAACGAAAATAAATATAAAAAAAAATTATTTCTACCATTCCAAAAGATAAAATTATATAAAATGATGTGTTTTTAATTTTTTTTCACAAATTTAATTTTTAATTTTTTAGAAATTTTTTCTAAAAATAGATTTTGAAAATCAAACCAAATATAACTTTATATCCAATAAACTTCCAACATTATTCATTAAAAAAAAAGGTCATTACATTTCAAATAGCATACAAGTTAACCAACACAAAATAAATTGTATAATGATTTTACCCTTGCAATGGACTGTTTGCAAAGGAAACAGAGGCGGAGCCACCTAAGGCCTAGGGGGGTCACGTGTCCCCCCTAAACTTTCAATATTTATACTATTACCTATATAGATAAAGATTATGTATTATGTGTCCTTTATAAAATTATAATAGTGATCCTCCTTAAATTATGTAAAACTTTTTACTTTTTAAAAATTTTTAAAATTTTCTATTTTATTATTTTGATTATTCTTGTACACTTTTAATTGATAGATCAAGGTAAGAATTGAATCACTTGATAATTCATTTCTTATTATGGGATTTGTTTAGTTACTTATTTCTTCTCATTGTGGAGCACTTTTTTTGAGTTGATAGAATTGAATTTACTGATTATTTGGTTAATAAGTCACCTTAATGTAAATATAAGGATAATAGTAATAAAAATAAAAATAAAAATGTATAAGTTTAATAATATCTCATTGTTACTTGTTATGGAAGAGTAAAAATAATTAATGTTGTGATTAATATGTACTCCCTCTATATTGAATTTATGGCTCCGCCACTGAAAGGAAACATCTTTAATTATCCTTATATCGAATAGGAAAATGCCATAGGTCCCAAATTTTTTACCAAACAAATGACCAAATGTCAGGGGTTTACAATTTTGCAGATCCCACACCATGTGAGACATTTGGTTATTTGTTTGGTAGAAAATTTAGTATCTCTAGCATTACCCTATCAATAAGATTCAGAATTCAGAATTAAACGTATCAAAATTAAAAAGTCAGAGATCAAAATGATATAAATCCCAAACTATAGGAAATTTTAGTATTATTCGCTCTTTTAGAAATCACATCATTGCCACACATCAATAAGGAGTAATTGCTTTACTAAATGGAATTGCAAGGGATTAGCCTTAATGAAAGGAGACTCAATACAAGAACAATGGTATTTGCATTGAGAGACAATGGCGGTACTAGTGGGTGAATCATAGACTCTAATTTTGAAAATTCACTCATCATCAAGCCTACTTATGATGTTTTGTTAAATAAATTGCAAAAGAGCTAGTCAATCTGGGTGGTTTTTCAATTTCAAAAGAACACTTCGGGCTTGGGAAGAAGGTGAGTTGGTCAGATTAACCATTGCTCTAGGGTCAGGCCCTGTTTTAAGAAGTGATGTAGCTGACAGATTGGGTTGGAAGGCTGCTCAGTCAGGTATTTTTATGGTTAATGATGTTTATGCTTCGGGTATGCTCAATGATGGTCCCATTCATAGGTCAGTTGATCTTATTTGGAATAATTTTTCACCACCGAAAGCAAATTTTTTCTCTTGGTTTGCTTGGAGAGGAAGACTGAAAACTAAAGAGTTGCTACAAAGGTTTGGAATTCTAGAGGGGGAAGATGTCCTAAATTGTGTATTCTGTCATGAGGCTAGAGAAGCAATTGACCATGTTATGCTTTATTGTCCTTTTGTTTGGAAAATTTGGTCTGCTATTGTTGATTGGTGGGATATTTAGTGGGTTATTCCCAGATCCATAGATGGTCTTTTACTCTGGTCGATGGGTTGGAAGTTTAGGAAGAAAGTTAATTTGGTGTGGAAGGCCCTTCCAACAGTAGTGTTGTGGTCTGTGTGGAATTATAGAAATGAGTGTGTGTTTAAGGCAGTCCAGCCCAATTTTCAGGTTTTGTGTGAATGTATCAAGGTGAGGTTAGCAATTTGAATGAGATCTCAGTTCAGGGATGCTTCATTTTCAGTCAATGATGTCGTGTTTAATTTTCCTCAAGTCAGGTGTTGTCTAGGATTTCATGAATTCATTCTAGTATGGGGAGTATTGGTTGCAGGTTCTTTGCTGATGAGCATGTTCTACTGCTGCAGGTGTAGGTTGTTTAGGGTTACAGGTTGCAGTTGGTGAATTTTGATGTATGGGTGTTGTCATCAAACTTCTTTTGCAGTTGGTGAATTTTGATGTGCAGTTGCAGGTTGCAATTGGTGAATTCTGATCTGTTATTATGCTTGTTGAGCTTGCACCTACTATGAGGATGTTCTGAGCTTGGCTGCTGCTATGTGAATTCTGATATGTTATCTTGCTGCTTTTTTCTGCTTGTGGGTTATGTTTTGATGGTTGTTGGGTGGAGTCTCACAAGTCAAAGGGGTGCTTGGTTTTGGTTGATTCCAAAAGATGGTAGAGTGGGGTGTTGAGTCATTAGGGGTTTTTTTTTCTTGTTGGGCTTGGTTTCTCACCAACTTTGGGGTTGAGCTCGCAGATGATTGAGCTCTCTGCTCGGTGCCAACCTAGTTGGGATTGGGTAGTTTGCTATGATGCTTTGTGCTCTTCCCCTCTTTTATTGATGTATTTGCATATGTTATGTATGTGTTGTCATCAATAAATCTTTCTTTTGCTGTTCAAAAAAAATTGCAAAAGCAAAAGGTATACCATTGAAATTCATCGTGTTTGGAACTTTACTACAAACGACACAAGCCAAAAGGGTTTAACAGCCTCCCTACTATCACTTTTCATTTCAACGGAACTCGGGTTAATCTGGTGATCAAACCTAAGGGCTCATTCGAAGTGAGTGATAAAATGGTTTCGAATAAAAAATCTGAATATTTCTGTTTAGACAAATCAAAGAATCATATATGATACCAAAAAGCAATTGCTTTTCTACCCAGAGGATTGCTTGAAAAATGCTTTAACACAAGGTAGTTTGTGCTTTTCTTTACCATTTACTATGACATAGTTTTTTTTGTTTTTTTTTTTTATCAGCAAAAGAAACAACTTTATTGATAAACATATGAACATATTATATCAATAAAGAAAGCAAATGAGTGCAAAGAGTATCATAACATAACATCTGAATCCCAACTAGATTGACAGTAAGACACCCACCCAATCATATGCTAGCATATTATCGGAAGTTGGTGAGAGACCAACAACAAATAAACATCCATAACCAAACAAAAAACACAAGAAAACCACCCACAAGCCATCCAAATAAGCTAACATAGTGTGGGGACATATTTTTTGGGTAGTCCACGTGGCCGAGGTTGTTAGCCGAGGTGCTACGTGGGCAGATCATGTTTGCTGAGATATTTGGGGCACTGCCGAGGTATTTTGCAGCAATATCGAAATCCGAGATAAAGCGGATAAGGGACAAGAGTCCTAGAATGGGAGAAGACTTTAGTTTGGGTAAAGACAAGACTCTTAGAGAGTTTATCCTAATCCTACCGGGAGTCCAAGATTAGCAGTAATCTTAAGTCCAATGGAGCTAGGCTTCTATTGGGACTAGGATTATGTTGGCTATAAAAGAGAGGCACTTTCATGGGTCTAAGGTTTGTTTTTTATGCTTTGTCCAGTGAGTTTAGCACTATTGATTATCTTTGAGAGATATACTGACTTGATCGTCGGAGTGCCCCCGGGTGGACGAACCATCGACGGAATCTTCTCTTTCTGTTGCAGGTCAGACAGGTGCCATCTATCCTGCCAGTGCTCTCAAGCTGAATACTGAGTTGGCAGTGTGGTCGGAAAATCACTCACACAATTTGGCGCCGTCTATGAGAAAGAAAGGAGAATAGATGGCCAACGACGGACAAAAAGAGAAGGTTGGAGACGACACCCCTACTGGGAGTGGGAAACATATTGACCTTGACGTCGAAGAAGACAACTGCAACGAAGAGACTCGTGATAAGAATTACGAAGGAAAGGACGTCGGCCAGGAGGACAATGTACCGAAGAAATCGGACCGGAGCGGGTATTATAACGAGGACGACCTCCAGGTATGGAAAGATAGATGCCTGCAGAGGGACGACAAGATAAAGAGAACGGTGGAAAAATTGGCAGACCTGCAAATGGTCGTCAATTTCATAAGACAGAACAACGTCATGCAGCCACTATTCCCGCTACAAGACACGTTGATTCCAGCGGCCAAGAAAGGTGCCCAGAAAGGGGGCAGAAAACGGTTCCTGTAGTCCCTCAGCATGGCGGGACCAAGGGACATTCTCGCTGGCCTTCGCGGGAGGTCGGGCATGGAGAATCCCAGAAGGCATGTCGAACGAAAGAAACCTGCACCAAAGAACATCGGGATGTTCAGGGAAAGGAACTCTGTTTCGACATGACCAGCGGAGGAAGGTCCAAAAGGACTCACGATGACACTAGAAGTAGTACACCTAGGAGGCTGAAATCTGAAGATAACCAAGCTCTTGGACGAACCAAAAAGGATCTGGGAGATCGCCTACAGAGGAAGCAACAAGATGCCGAGGTAACCTCCCTGGTCAAGCCGAGAACGCCGTTCTTTGAAGAATTAGACAAAGTTGAGGTCCCGAAGAGATTCAGTATGCCGAGGTTCCAGATATATGATGGGAAGTCGGACCCCAACTTTCATGTCGGATTATACCTGAATGCGATGGCATTATACTCTGGGAACCAGTGTTGCTCTGCAAAGTGTTCCCCTCATCATTCGGGGAATTGCATCGAACTAGTTTCACAAGTTACCGAAAGGAATTGTGAAAACCTGGGAAGGCCTGGCTGAGATGTTTGTGGCCAGGTCCGTGACAAACAAACTACAGCCATTGAGGGTAGACGCCCTAATGGCCCTGAAGATCGGCGATGATGAAAGCCATAGGGCTTATGCCAAAAGGTATTATGAGGTATTCAACCGAATACCAGGATGCAACCAAGAGGTGGCGGTCATATCGTTTTAAAACAGCTTGAAGGATGACTGCCTGCTTCGAAAATCACTGGCAAAGATATTGCCGAAAAGCATGAAGGAGCTGATGGCCAGGATAGAAAAGTATGCTAGAGCCGAGGAAGACACGCCAGGGACAAAAGCGTCCAAACCAGAGAAGAGAAATGGTTCGCCGAAGCGAAGTCGAGATGATACTGGACACGAGAAGACAAGAGCTTAGCCCAAGTAAGCAGATCCCAGATTCCAGATCTTGAATCCCAGATCCCAGAAGACAAGATCTCGGCTTAGATGATTAAGTCTGAGAAGAAAAGAGCTTGGCCTAAGTTAAAGAATTTTTTTCCACAAAGGAGTATGTGGAAGCCATGCAGGGGGCAGATCCCCTGCCCATAGAGCAATATCAAGGTCAAAGCCACGTGCCTAATAAGAACCTAAGTGGAACTTAAGTTCACATTAGAGGGCAAAGGGCTGGAGAATGATGCTTGAGAGTTGGAATTTCACAAGCCGAGAACATGTTTAACACTTGTTGAAACTTGAGAAAAGTTTAGAAGTTCAAGTTAAACCGAGATGATGTTTAACACTTGTTGAAATTCTGAGAGAATTTTCAAGTTGAAGTTAAACCGAGATGATGTTTAACACTTGTTGAAATTCTGAGAGAATTTTCAAGTTGAAGTTAAACCGAGATGATGTTTAACACTTGTTGAAATTCTGAGAGAATTTTCAAGTTGAAGTTAAACCGAGATGATGTTTAACACTTGTTGAAATTCTGAGAGAATTTTCAAGTTGAAGTTAAACCGAGATGATGTTTAACACTTGTTGAAATTCTGAGAGAATTTTCAAGTTGAAGTTAAACCGAGATGATGTTTAACACTTGTTGAAATTCTGAGAGAATTTTCAAGTTGAAGTTAAACCGAGATGATGTTTAACACTTGTTGAAATTCTGAGAGAATTTTCAAGTTGAAGTTAAACCGAGATGATGTTTAACACTTGTTGAAATTCTGAGAGAATTTTCAAGTTGAAGTTAAACCGAGATGATGTTTAACACTTGTTGAAATTCTGAGAGAATTTTCAAGTTGAAGTTAAACCGAGATGATGTTTAACACTTGTTGAAATTCTGAGAGAATTTTCAAGTTGAAGTTAAACCGAGATGATGTTTAACACTTGTTGAAATTCTGAGAGAATTTTCAAGTTGAAGTTAAACCGAGATGATGTTTAACACTTGTTGAAATTCTGAGAGAATTTTCAAGTTGAAGTTAAACCGAGATGATGTTTAACACTTGTTGAAATTCTGAGAGAATTTTCAAGTTGAAGTTAAACCGAGATGATGTTTAACACTTGTTGAAATTCTGAGAGAATTTTCAAGTTGAAGTTAAACCGAGATGATGTTTAACACTTGTTGAAATTCTGAGAGAATTTTCAAGTTGAAGTTAAACCGAGATGATGTTTAACACTTGTTGAAATTCTGAGAGAATTTTCAAGTTGAAGTTAAACCGAGATGATGTTTAACACTTGTTGAAACTTAAGAAAAGTTTACAAGTTGAAGTTAAACCAAAATGATGTTTAACACTTGTTGAAACTTGTGAAAAGTTTACAAGTTGAAGTTAAACCAAAATGATGTTTAACACTTGTTGAAACTTGTGAAAAGTTTACAAGTTGAAGTTAAACCAAAATGATGTTTAACACTTGTTGAAACTTGTGAAAAGTTTACAAGTTGAAGTTAAACCAAAATGATGTTTAACACTTGTTGAAACTTGTGAAAAGTTTACAAGTTGAAGTTAAACCGAGATGATGTTTAACACTTGTTGAAACTTATGAAAAGTTTATAAGTTAAAGTTAAACCGAAATGATGTTTAACACTTGTTGAAACTTATGAAAAGTTTACAAGTTGAAGTTAAACTGAGATTATGTTTAACACTTGTTGAAACTTAAAAAAATTCATACTGATGATAATGGTGCTGATATGTTGACAAAAGCTTTGGTAAGGGAGAAGCTTGAGACATGTTGCTCAATTGCCGGGATAGAGAATCCCTCCACCTAGTCGGAAAGGGGGAGATTTGTTGGGTTGGGTTTCCCTTCTATGTGGAGGATAGCCCAAAATATTTAGTAAAGCCCATGTGAGTCCCAAAGCCCACATGGAGAGGTTATGTTTTTGAAATGATCTGGCCCATGAGTGTATCATTACAAACCCTTCTCTGTAACTTAGAGAAGAGATGTAGCAGAAGCCACCAAAATAGAGAGGAAAGGAGAGGCCAAGGTTTTGGAAAAATTATGTCTAGCTTTGATCAAGTAATCCGATCGACATGCATTTGTGGTCCGATTGAGCTAAAATGTGGTAGGCAAGTTCACAACTTAAGACTCTAAATTTTGGATAGTGGAGATTAGATTTGGAGTATTCTACTGCTGTTTTTTGGCCCGTGAACAGTACCCATTTTGGTGAGATCTTTCCTAAACTTTGTATTTTGATCTTTGGTTGCCAAGAAAGCTTATTTGTAAGTTGTTCTTGATTGTTTGCTTCTAGTTCTATCCAGAGAGAACCCTTGTATACCCATTATTTGTTGATAGTGGAGATATTTGGTGGACTACGGTCCCGTGGTTTTTTTCTTTCCCACACTGGGAGGGTTTTTCACGTTAAAAATTGTTGTCACCTTGTTGTGTGATTGTTGGATCATCGCTTTCAGATTATTTTCAGAACTATCATTGTGCGTTCTTATTAAATTGCTTTTCCTAATAGTTCACCACCAAGAGGGAGAATAAACTACTTCCGCCTATGTCTATTGGAGTGGTCTCTCAGCGATTTATCGGAAATTTTGAGACTTGTGAGCGATAAAATGTGGTTATGATGTGATATGTTCAGCCCACTCCACACATAGTGGTCATGCGAGAGCTTAGAGGAATGCAACTAATATGGGAATATGGTGGAATGGAGCTATGTAAGTTGCATGAGTATGGGCACTGGATGTATTCATTATGCAAATCTTTCGAAGCTCAAGTAATGGTTATGTTGAATGGTTCTATTATCACACATGGAAAAGAAAAATGTGAAAGATGCCACATTTCGATGTGAACGGCTAGGGTAATCTTCTCTACCGGTAGATTATTCTTTTGCATCTCTAAAGTATTTCAAGTTTTGTCGGGGTATTTACCCTATGCCTCCACATACCATTTATGTTTGGATAAACTAAGATAGGAATACTGTTTCACGAAAGAGGACTGCTCTATTGTCAGAATACTACCTAACAATGAATGTATGAGAGGAGAGTGTGCTTATACAGTATACATAATCCCAAGAGCATATAAGGTATGAAGATTACGAGAATCATCAGATGTGTGGAGCACAGATCTGATGCGAGATACACAAAATGGAGGAAATGAGAGAATGATGAAAGTTTCATGATCACCTATGATCAAGAGGTATAAGCTCGTTCTCTAGGAAGACTATACTATAGTATAAGTAAAGACAGACAACATACCCATCAGTAGGACAACACTCCTGGAGAGGTCGTGCTCAAGATGAGAGTCTAACAGCCGAGTTATGAGATAGATTTCAAGGTACGAGACAACGCCACATTCATAGATATACATCAATATATAGAGAATGTCAAGAAGCCATATTCCTCTGATATCAAGATACGTAAGAATGTGCAACATGGATCATATTCCAAAAGCACAAAAGGTAGAATGCTAAAAATGATGTAAAGAAGATAGCAAACGTCTTAGGAACCTAGTTGACAAATGCAGACTGCTTTCAGTAGGCTGTGCTCACTGGTCCAGTCGAAACTCACTAGAGACTCGAGTAGACATTGATGGTTGTCAGGCTCGACACAAGCAAAGCATAGTGTTAGCTTTGTGAGCGCAAGATAGTCCATAAGATAGCGGTTCCAGAAGGAGCAAGAGATCGTCACGCCAAATGAAACTATAATGATTACTAAAGACAGAATGTGAGCTATGTTCGGATGAGAGTCAATGAGGAGCGAGAAGATGTGGGAATTCGATAGAGAGCTAAAGAAAGAAATGGCATGCGAGGCTAAAACGAATGGGATATGTTAGATTGTCAAGAGAAATCATGGCAACAATAATGGCTGAGCAAAAGAATCTTAGCTAGTATATAAGTACATTAGCAACGCTAATGGGTAACCGCTTACTGAAAAGCGGTCAGTAATTGGCGTCACGATCTGAGTTATGGATGAACAGACAGCTTATGCGAGGGCGGCGAGTAATACAGCTTTCCTTCAACGAGTTCCCCTCTTTCAAGAAAGCAAATATAAACCTGCTCGATCTCAGAGAGTATAGACGAATACTACGTTAAAGTGAATATTGTCGGTCCTATGAAGATAAGAACACTGTGTAGAGATCTGCTTCGTCAGTCATCATAGCGCTATTTGTGACCTTCATAGATGGGGAGATATTCACGATCAAAGCCTTGTTCTCACAGACAGAGGAGACATACTGTCGGGTCCTAACACTATTAGATAGAAAGTCAAACGATTCTAGAGCAATGATTGGCAATGTTTTTGAGGGGCTCATTTTACTAACAATTCCAAGTCCTTAGTTGAGAGACAGACTGGGAAGAAGCTCCGGTGCATCAAGATACAGATAATGGGAGATAGAGTCATCTGCGGTCCTCTTGATGATTATTGTAGACAACAGGGGTATTCGACATCAAAAGACACCAGGAAAGAACCCTAAAATTAGATCGCACTCAATGAACGGTGTGCTCATCACCCACTTATGAGCATGAACAAGTACACGCCGGGTTAGCCATGAACCTAGGAGAGGGAGTGATCTTCGATTGTTCAGCAAGCAGCGGGATATTTAGCTCAATGATCTTCTGTTCATTAGCGGTGAAGACCTTGGCAAGCTAGCGAGGACTTTGTACATGTTCTTAATCTCACGACCCACTGACGGCATGTGTTCTCACTCTTTTGCAGCTGCAATGGTGCAACGAGATGCCAGTAGTGACTAGTTAAGGGCAATGATGCTGATCGGCTAATCTCGAGCACGAATGGCGCTGTGGTTAGGTACTAGTCTAAAGCCTTTCCGTGTATATCATAGATATATCGCGGAAAGATGAGAAGTGTCTCACACCGCGCAGAATGATTGAGAGACGCCGACTCAGAGAGCTCACTATATGTTCCACTAGGCAATAGAGTGATCTCGTAACTCGAGACCCGTATATTGAGGTATACAAGGACTTACTCAAGGATGTTATCTATCGCTATGATCACTAAAAAGCTAAGCAGAACTAGACTAGTAGAAAGCTGTACGAATACGACCTAGACAGTATCCCCACTGCCTCCTAAGTTGGGTTTCAGCACCGTAACGCTAGTAATGGGAACTTGGATTGAGTATATTATAAAAGAGAGGCACCCCTATGGGTCTACAGGTATGGACTATACTTTGAACTACGTGCAATTATCACTACTTGAATGAGCTTATGAGGAGCATATCATGCTTGAATTGCATCGTAAGCGACGAGTAATGTGCCCCCATGGAGATGGTACAAGGAGAACCTGGCCGGACCAGCGAAACAGTAGCTATTTAACATCTTAGATCTGTTCCAAATCGAGGCTTGACTGACCTTAGCCATTGTCTATATACTGCTATGATAAGCAGATCTCTTCTGCCCAGACTGACTACTATTTACATATACAAACGGGAAGCAAGTGATACGGTCACAGTATATCTATTATATCCCCCACAAATCAATCAGTATATCCTAGCGAACATATCAGTAAGACAATATAGAATACCGCACCTCACCATATTGCAACTAACGGTCACAATATACCGAGCTATCGTCTACTACAAACAATGAGACAGAAACATGAATGAATCTACACACACCCCAAAAAGCCAGCTAGCTTGAAGGGACTTGAACGACTCTCAGTGAGCCCCCCCAATAGAGTGGTTGGCTTGACAAAAGGGAGTTTAAACCACCATTATTACGCTTGGAAACCTCAACTCCGATCCCGGGTGCTCCCTCTCCCGGTGTGGGAACAGCAAAACCCACGGACCGGTAGTCCACTCACAAACTACTCTCCACTATCCAACAAATAAATAGGTAATACCAAGCAATTCGAGCTAATAATCAGAACTCAGAGGCACAAAACAACTTCATACGAAACTCTCGAAATAATAGGTATCCGGACAACTTTTACTCTTAGGACACCCCACATATAAAATAAGTAAGTCAATCTGACAGAAGTATTATATATATACATAAAAGATAGGCCTCTTTCTAGCATGATTAACATCGTATATACATCAATAAGTGAGGTACATAAGAGTGTTCACGAATTGA
>NW_021025260.1:633509-647172 GCF_004153795.1 Camellia sinensis
CTTCGGACTTCCGGACTCTTTTGTGCTTTGTCTCAGTTTGCGAACCAGGCTCCGTTTTCTCTGTTTTCTCTTCCCGAAGGGAGGGAGAGGTCTCGTAGATCATCTCTCAGTGGCCGTAGGCTACGTTTCGTGGTCGTAGGCCGTTTTGCCCGTTTGGAGTCCGGTTTCCGGTTTTTCGAAGCCGTTAGCCGTGTGCCTCGGTTCAGGACCGCTTAACCACCTCCGTTTGCTCCATTTTTTGGCATGCATCTTATTTAGTCCCTTTTGAGGGACACTGCGGTCCGAGAGACCAACTTCGTGGTCGGACACCACTTCCGGTGCCTAACAGCCCACTTTCGGGGCCCCAAACTACGTGTTTTGGCTCCCGAACCTTTATTCTGCATTTTTGGGCTCCGACCTGAACTTGAGTTAGTAATATTTTGAGGTCCTTTTCATGTTTGATTAAGGACCTTTTGCTGTTTGAGATCTCCTACTGCCACTTGCTTCTTTACCCCTCTTTTAGGCCTTTTCTTGCATGATAGTTTAGGCCTACTTGTATTTATTTTCGTGGCTTGTCATAAACTACAAAGTATCTTATTTTGAGCCCCTCTTCAACTTTGTTGAAGGGCTCTTTTCGGTTTGAGATCTCCTACTATCACTTGCCCCTTTATCTCCCTTTTAGGCCAATTTTGGGGGGAACAATTTTGGGGGGAAATTTGAATTTCATTTCCCCCCCATTTTTCCCCCTCTTTTCCACCCTCTTGTGTCTATATAATAGACCCCCCAGCTGTGTTGTAGGGGTTAGAAAATTTTTGTTTGGAGCTCTCACATTAATCTCTCTCTCTCTCTCTCTACTCTAAGCCTTAAAAAACCCTTTTGAATCTTACACCATTTTCTCACCATCACCTAGCACCACATCACCACTCCATTCCAGAAGCTAGGAGGATCTTCTCAGAGCTTAGGAGGCACCTTTTCTCAACCCAAGAGGTTGCTAAAGTTTGGTCTTCAAGGGTGAGCCACTTTTTCCCTCTTTTTAAGCTTATTTTGTATGCTTTCCAAGTCATTCTTGCTCATATTTTTGGGCTCTGACCCTAACTAAAAATAGCATTTTTTGAGCTCTTTTTCATATTTGTTTAAGGGCCTCTCACTGTTTGAAGCTTCTTTCTTGCACTTGCTTCTTTACCTCTCTTGTATGCCTATTTCTTGTGTAGTATTTTTGGCCTACGTGTAAACTGCTTTGAGCTCTATCATAAACTGTAAAGTGGCTTATTTTGAGCCCCTGTTCAACATTGTTTAAGGGCTCACCACGGTTTGAGGCTTTCATTTTCCACTTGCCTTTATATCCCTCTTTTGGCCTTATTTTTGCATGATTTGTTATCCATTTATGCTTATATTTTTGGGCTCTGGTCTGAACTGTAAATAGCTTTATTTTGACCCCCTCTTCATGTTTTATAAGGGTCTTTTTCTATTTGAGGTTCCCTTCTTTCTCTTTGTGTTTAAACCTCTTTTAGGCCTTATTTTGCATAGTATTTTAGGCTTGCATATGCACTGTTTTGGGTTTGATCATAAACTGTAAAACGCCATGTTTTGGATCCCTCTTCAACATTGTTGAAGGGCTCTCTTTCGTTTGAGGCCAGAAACCATGACTTGCTTCTTTATCTCGCTTTCGGGGCCATTTTTGCATGCTAGCTTAGCCCCATTTGTGTTCGCTGTTTGGCCTTCCTTAAAACTGTAAATATATTTTTTTTAGGACTTCCTTGAATCTGTCTTCACACTTCATGTTCGAATAATGCATGCTTTGTATAGCTATAGGTCATTGCGTATGCCTAGTTTTGCATTTCGGGTCTCATTTCATGCATCGGGTGCCATGTTTCCATGATTCGGGGCTGTTTTGCATCATATTTCACTTCTAAAATTTGCATGTTTGCATGCCATGTTCCATGCCTTGCCATGTCTCGTTAGAGTGGCATTTGGTGTCCTAGGGTCGGTCCTCGGTTTGCGTGCATACATGCACGCATCTCGAGTGTCTCATTTTCATCTAATGGCCTCTTATGTGAGTGTGGCTGAGGTCCACTTGTGTTAGTGTAAGTCCATTTATGCATTGCGTATGCCATTTTATTTCATAGCATTGCGTATGCTAGGTAGTATGTTAGCGCATTGTGTATGCCATGTTACCTCGTGCATCGTGTATGCCATCTCATAGCATTGTGCATGTTAGGTTGTATCTTAGTTGCATTCATGCATGTCATGCATACTGCATTGTGCTTGGGATACGAGTTAGCCCGAGCACGGGAAACGAGGTACGTTTCGTACTCCGAGTGACGGAACGTGTCTCAATTCCCAGTCACCGACACTCCGGATAATCTATGATGGAGTTCAGGTCTTGTTGTGTCCATATGTGCATTCATTTCATATTGAGTTGTGCAATTCGACCCCTCGGCCATCATGCATCGAGATGCGTGATTGGTGGCACGAAAATCGAAGCATGCATACATTTGTGAAAATACATTGCTATGCCCCTTTCCTGCTCTCTGTTGCAGCAAATCAAGAATTAGCAACCTTCCGGAGCTTGGCGCGCTTTCCAAGAATAATTGCAAAACAGAGGCTAATTTGCGCATTCCCAGTGGATTTCCGCGCAAGCAGCCCAAACATACATCATTCATCAGTAGCGAGGCAGTCCCTGCTTGTATGCCAGTTATAGCTTCTTTTAGCATTAATTGTAAATTAATTAGGATTTTGTTTTATCGACTGTTATTTATTCATTTGGGATCTGGATATTATTTTATTCGGGACCCTCCGATGCGAGGGCACAACGTAATAACGTGGTGCGTGTGTGTTGCGATGTATGTCTTCCAACCCCACGTCTTCTCCCTTTTATTATCCGCTTATGATGGTTAGATTTAGGGCATTTCTCAATTAGCAGTTACAGTATGATAGCATGTTTGCATCATTTATTGTTTTGCATGCACCGGGCTCGGCCATCAGACTAACTACATTGTTTTTCCATCCAAGTGAATACATGTTAGCTGTAGCAATTCATATGCCATGTTATAGAATAGTTCGAGCCTGCTTAGTTGCATATTTGCATGTGTTGCATTAAGGCACTTCTGTATAGTTAGGATCATGCATGGATTCCTATCAGGGGGGCTTTTTTCTTTGGTTTTTTTTTGGGGGCTATGGGGGAGTTTTACTGTCGTAAAGTTTTTTTTTTGGGGGTTTAGCATCTTTGCATGCGATGTGAGTACTGCCCGATGAATAAGCATGCTTACCATGAGGACTATATGCTATGTATATAACTGCCTTGAATGCCTGTGGGTGAAGGTTGGGTTATTTGGATTGAACCAATTCATCAAATTGTGTGTTTTAAGGCCCACTAGATAGTGGCAAAATCATATTTTCTAAGCCCACCGAGCAGTGCAAAATCCACGTCTTTGGCCTACTTTGCGAGTAGCACCATCAAAACCAGCTTTCAAAACAAACATGAAATGTTCGTTCCAATTCAGGCGATCTAGTCATACTTGATGCTGGCGCATACATAGTAAATCTAGGCTAATAACCGGAATAAGAACACCACACTGTTTTTCAAAAATAGTTATCGATGGTTATAGAGGCCGATCTTTGACGTTGCGAAGGGGGTTGCTCACGAAGTGACCTTCCCCAATCGTACCCAAGTTCCCAGTCCGTCATGGAACTTTGGTGATGACGGACATGTAGCCTTACGGCAACGAAGTCAGGGTTTCCTAAATTTTCCTAAATAAAAATATTAGGGCGACTCTTGTTCTGGCAAAAGCAGTCCATGTTGACACTTCTTTTCAAAATCTGTTTCTCAAAACGATTTGCCGGATTTGCGACTCTTTGGTTCAGATTAAAAAACCGTGAACATCTTGAGAGTCCTGAGCTGTAGTGAGCCCAATATCGAACGAAACGGGGAGGCTCGTCCCTCCCGGGGCCGTTCGGGGGACGTCTACGTTCTGGCGACCTCCTGCGGCGGAATTAGAGAACTTGACTCGAAGTCATGATATTGGCTTTTGACTACACTTGTGTGTTCTTTGCAGCATTGCATTGGTGCGCCCTAGGACACCGTCGTTTGCCTTGCTATTCCTGAAACGGTTTTGCCGGAGGCTTTCTTGTCAAGGCATGACCATAAGGCCTGACCGGTTGTGGCTCTGCCAGTATGGGAACACCAAACCCCGTTTTACCGGGGCACCCTTTTTGACCATTACCTAGTGGCATATTCGGAATCCATTAGTGACCATTCCAAACTAGGACAGGTTGCTTACCTGATCATAGGTTGTTTGAAACCGCTGCGTGCGTAGTGAAACCCTAGCTCCTGACAAATTAGGACAGGGAAACCCTACCCCAAGATAGGGGTGTTTTGGCTCTCACTTGTCTGCTATGTGCTTTTAGAGTGCGTCTCTATAGGAATGCATGTATCAGTCTACAAGTTTGGGCATCAGGCCTACGCGCACCAGTTTAGTAGTTTGGGCATTAGGCCTGCGGGCATCAGTATTTGGGAATCAGTTTTACCTGAGGGTATCAGTTTACAGGCGGACTTTTGGGCAGAATTCAGTAGAGGGCACAGTCATCCTGCTATACTCGTATCTGTTTTGGTGAAGTTGAGCTGAGGTGTTGTTTGTTTTCTCTTTTGCTAGGGTAGTCCTGGAACCATAGCTTCAGAAGGCTCCGGTATCCCCCGAGGTTCATCGAACTTGTGCTAATAGACTTTGTCAGGTCAGAGATTCAGTTCAAGGGCAATCAGTGTTCCTTTGCCAGAGGCAGGGTAAAAGGGCCAGTCAGGCACAAATCACCAGTTCAGTAGTTACCAGATCAGTGGCCCTTATTGTGACATTCCTGTTCTGTATTATGCTAATTGGTCCTTAAGTTGTTTATGGTTATGTGTTTAGCCTGGTTTTATATGCCATTATGTGAAAATATGTGATTTTGAATTTCTATCTGTTCACCGTAGGAATATCTATTTGATTTTACCGCTTCGGGAATTAAATTGAAGGCCTTATTGGCCACAGAACCCGAAATCGATTACGCCATTGTGGTTGGCATAATTTTTAGAGCCTACAGTGAAATTTAATTAGAAATTGATTCGGGTCAGATTAAGTTGATTAAATTGATAATTTAGTGCCCAATTGTTTATTATTATTATTTTGGAATAGTGGGGTTTGATGTAAAAGGGCACTACACCCTCAATTCCTTCCCTTATGTGGCTTTGGCTGATTAAACTCTCTAGAGAGAGTGAGAGACCCGAAATTGAGAGAGAAAGGGGGAAATCATCTAAAGTTTGCTCTTGAAGCTTTGGAGTCTTGAAGGCTAGCTCAAGAATTAACCATAGATTGTGAGGATCAAGCTCCTAGGTGAGTGATTCTTGGATTATAATTGTAATTTTGTGCATGTCCAAGCTATCTTGATGATCAAGAACAAGATTGTAATGAAGTTGAGTTGTGTTGTTGAATTGAAGCTTAATATGTGCATGCATGTAAGAAATACTTCGAAATTTGCATGTTTGAGCACAAATGTGTATAACCCATGTGAAATATTAAAGGAAACTCATGTCTTGGTCACCATTTGTGTTATCTAAGTTGAGAATATGGCTAATCCATCACATGCATGTACAAATTGAGAAGATATGAGCTTTGAATGCATGAAATGGTTACATTGGTAATGAGTTGGTGGAAAATGAGCCATGCATGTAAATAAATTATGAAATTGAGCTTCAATATGTTGTAATTCTATGTTTGTACCATGTTAATACATGATTATGTGAAGTTTGGGCCGAAATCATGCATTTAGAGCCTTTGAATGTCGAGATGAAGCTCAAGAACTCAATCTGGAAAACCCAGATTTTTTATGTCCGCTCGAGCGGGTTGAGTGACGCTCGAGCGAAGAAATCGAGCTCCCAGCATTTTCTGCAGACATGGTTCCCGCTCGAGCGGGGAAGTTGACGCTCGAGCGAGGAGCTATGTAGACAGGCAGTACGCTCAAGCGGCCGAGTTCACGCTCGAGCTGGAATTGAAGGCAACCAGTACTTTCGCAGACCTAAGGGTACGCTCGAGCGGGGAAGTCCACGCTCGAGCGGGGACCCTATTTTCTGAAATCACGTTTTTGCATTTTGTGTTCTGTTTTCCGTTCTCTTTCACTTGCAAGCACTCTTAGGCATATGTTAAGCATTGTAAATGAGTTAATGAGATAATAATAAAGCCTAAAGAGGAATATGTGAATTACAGAACGGATTGAACTGTTAATGACCCTTTTGTGTTCATGAAACGTGTAGGGTCAAGCTCCAGGGCAAATCCACAAGCCGATCACTGTGAGTAATATCGATATTTGAATGCTTGTAAATGTCCAATTGTTTACTCCCTTTGAAACTTTATGAATTGCTAACTGGGATTGTGGGATTGTGGACGTAAGTCTGATATGAACGCATAAATGGACCCAAGGTCGTTTCGATAAGCATAAATGGGCCAAAGGCCGTTTTGAAATGAATGAGTGGGCCAAAGGCCGTTTTGAAATGAATGAGTGGGCCAGGCTAAACACATAACCATAAACAACTTAAGGACCAATTAGCATAATACAGAACAGGAATGTCACAGTCTTCCCCCCTTTAGGAAGTTTGGTCCTCCAAACTTAATTTACCTTTAGTCGAAACAATTCGGAACACTTTTCATTCAACGGTTCCAATCATTCTTAATAGTCATTCACTTAGTCTCAAAATCAAGCAACGCTCTATTCTCAGTCAATCACAGATTTACCTTTTTCCGCAATGCAAGGCTTGTACGGTGCCATGCCAAAACTAGAGCGTGAGCTGTTGTTGGAAGCAAAGTTTTCCAACGATAGATAGATCTTTCCAACTCCCCTGAAAAATCTAATAAATATCTTTGGAGCATTCCTCCCAAAAATCTAACAAGTTCTTTCTGATCATACATCAATTTGCGGATGGAAAACAGCGCCGAATCATAATTCAGTTTCGTAACAAATTCATAATTTGTCCAGATCATACACAGAAACCATAAGTCATGATTAAGTTTACGTGATACATCCATTAGCATTAACAGATCAGAACGGAACGGAATAGAACAAAACATATGCACGTGAGGTTACGAATAACCAGTTCCATAAAGGAACCTCCGGATCCGGGTAACATAACAGAACAGAAGCTGAGCCCCCATTGCCTCTTGAAGGCTTTTCAGAATTCAAACACATTTAGAATTTATGTTTAAACCATATTTGAATATAAAGATTTAATTAGGAATTTTGTATTTCAAAATATGATAAAATTAAAAATAAATAAAAATATTCACATTAATATTAAAAAATGTAGAAGGATTTATTCAAAATTATCATTCTAAGCTTCAAATTCACTACTATATATGGTGTAAAATAGCAAAGTCTTATGGTCACGCTATAGTTCTTAAAACATTAACTAAGTGTTGGGTATATAATTTGTAAAAGCCAATCGCAGGATGACACGTGGCACCTAAAGGGCAATAGGGGGAATTAATGCAAGTCTCCAATTAAAGATGGACACGTGACAGTTCGTATTGGTAGTATCGAGTCTGTGTAGCACTGGAATAGTCGAGAGATACAAGATGATGTGGTCTAACGGTCACTCATTAATTTAAATTAAAATCAAGAGGGAAGCTTATTGCAAGAGTGGCGTAGTGAGACTGACTGTGAGAGAACATGTTTAGCAATCATGAGAGGACTATTTAACGGTTGGAAGCCCACTTCGACGGTTATCATTGAAGAGTATAAATAGCAGAGAAGGCCCTAGAATGAAGAACCTAGACTCAGATCCAGAAATCAGTTTATTTATTTCATATTTCTTTCCAGTTTTACATTTTCCAATTCTTTACATTTCTAGCACTTCAATTCCTATACTGCACTTAATTTCCTATGAGTAGTTTCAAATAGTTTGTTGTTGTCAACCTTTACGAGGCTGGGTCAGATCATTGTAAGTTTTCATTTACATGAAATTCAGATTATGAAATTGTTCTTCACTTATTATTATTTACTAATTACTCCTAAACAAGCCACCAGTAAAAGTTCTCTTCATTGAGGCTGAAAGAATTATAACACAATCGTCTGATAATTGGTTGGCAATTAATATTTTGAAAAGACTGATTGATCCTTTCTGGCACGCTTAAATTTACTTTATTAACTTTCGAAAGCAAAAAACGCCAACATATATTTTTGGCACGCCCAATGGGACTCTAAAATGGCTAGACGTAGGAAACAAGGAGAAAATGAACGCCTGGAAGAAGGTGTGGAGGGAGAGGTAAAAGCACCTGATCCAGAGGATAATGTGATAACACATCCTATGGAAGCGCCAATCTCATCAGAACCTATGGTCGAACAGACCAGCACCTCGGAACATGCACCACATGTTCAAAATATTGGACGAGGCCATGGAATTGAACCATCCACTATTCCGCTTACCCAGCCACTGAATCCCTGGGGAGACTTGGTAGATGCCATGGGATAGCAGTTAATGTATACAATGGAAAGATGGGCAACATCCTTCATAGATCGAATTAATTCTCATCAACTAACTATCACAATGCATATGGAGGAAAATTCAAATGTTTTTCAACAAAGATTGGCTAGAAATAAACAGCCTATGCAAATTAATAGACATGCTAATGGTTAGACTAGTAATCAAAATTATGAAAGACCATCACCTGTACCTCAGCCATGGTATGAGCCTCTTTTGAGGCCTTTGGTAAATCAAAATATCTCATTACCTAACAGCGAAGCCATACAAATTAGTCGATCTAGGCCAACATAAGAAAATGGCAAGAGAATGTTTCCAAATCCCATGTTCGAAGCCATGCCTGGCACAAGGGGGTTCACTAACCCTCTATTCGAACTCACACCCGGGGGGTTAGAAGAATTTCTTGCGGCTGGGAGAGAAACAACACATGTTCCTCCTCTTGCAGCACCTTTCGCAGGACAGGCCCAGAGAGGTCAACCATACCCTCAACAGCAACCGGTACCATATGGACAGCCAGTCCTAAATGTACCTCTCCATGGACCAAGAGGACCTCAAGCACATGGGATTCCACCAAACCCTGTGTTTGTTCCTCCAGGAGTAATCCAACAAGCACAAAATATGATTCCTAGGGACCAAATTGCTGATATTGTCAGAGAAATGTGTAGACCTATAGCTCGGGGGATTCAGACTCCTGTATATAGAAAGTCATACCGAGAATGGATAGATATGGTGCATGAATACCCAAGGGGGTTTAGAATACCAGACTTTGCTCTCTTTTATGGAAATGGAAACCAATCAATAGTAGAACACATTGCTAGATTTGCAGGCCAATGTGGTGAATTTACCAATAATGATTATATGAAGTTGAGGCCTTTTCCAAATTCTTTAACTGGGGCAGTCTTTGTATGGTATATTAACCTTACACCTGGCTCTATCCAAACTTGGCAGCAGATGGAGGAGGTATTTCATGCCTAATTCTTCCAAACAGAGCCTGAAGTTTCCATGACAGATTTGGCAAGGTTGAGCGAAATGCCTAATGAGAAGGCTGTTCAATTTATTACTAGATTCAAAAGAGCACGAAACAAGTGTAGGGTCATTTTACCAGAGCCTGAATTTGTGAGATTGGTTGAAAATGGTTTAGAGTTTAGGCTTCGAGAGAAGTTCGATTCAACTGAGTTTTGGGACTTAGTGGAATTAACCTATAAGGTGTCTAGATATGAATCTTTACTCGAGGAAGAACATGATCGAAGTAATGCATCATATAAGACTTATTATAAGGACCTTAATTATGAAATTGATGCAGCAGAAATCGTAGGGAAATAGCCTATGACTTGTGAGGCGTTAATTCAGAAGGACAATACAATAGACCAGCAATTTAAAAAGAAAGACCTTCATAGGAAGTATTCTTTTGATTTAACAAAAGTAGATGATATTTTTAATCATTTGATTATAGCAAATTTCCTAAAGTTACCAAATGGAGTTAAGATCCCTACCCCAGAAGAACTTAAAGGGAAAATGTACTGTAAATGACACAATTCTTGGTCTCATTCAACTAAAAATTGTATTGTTTATCGGGATAGGATCCAAGAACAGATTCGAAAGGAAAAGTTAAAGTTTCCAACCAAAGCAGAGAAAGTTATAGGGATTGACACTAACCCGATCGCAGAGATTAAGGAAGCTACAGCCAATGTTGGCATGCCAGATTTTCAAAACCTATCCTTGAAAGAATTAGAGGAGGTTAATGTGCAGATGCATGTTGCCAGCCAGACTGTTTTCAAGAAAGATACCAGAAGTTCACCAGCAAATGGACAGAGCTTTGCGGACCAAAAGGATGACTCTAATGAGGAAGCACTGGATAATGACTCTCTTGAGACAGCTGTCATGCAAAGGATGTGTCCCAGATGCAGGCTAAGTTACAAATGGCTGAAAGGGTTCCTAATTAATGGGTAACATTATTACAAGGATGTACAGACACACCCTAAGCCAACCAATACCTACAACAAGAGGCCATACCCAATTAGTCCCAGACAACAACCATTTTCGGCTAGACCACCAGCCACTAGAATGCAATCCAAGGGTAAGAGACCTCTACATGAGTTCAGACTACCCAATTACTATAGGATGAAAGACAATTATCCTGAGAAAAGTCCTGAATTGGGCTCAAGTCAAGGAATCAGAGCCAGTAATTGGCCTCCAAAGTTAACTTTGAACAAGATGCAAGGCAATTACCCTGAAAGAAGGCCTAAAGTAGGCTTGAGACAGGGTGCCAGAGCTAGTGATTGGTCTCAACAATTAGCTTCGAAGGTGGCTTCAAAGATTAGGAAAGCAAGTTCAGCAACTGAACTAGTGAGTTCATGGGTACTTGGGGTGCCAGACTAGTTTGTCATCCAGAGCAAGCCTAAGGAAATACCTGAACAGAGAAATGTCTTTAGAGACAAGGCAGAATGATTAAACCTCCCTTGGTGGCTCCAAATAATTGGGTATTACTCAAGCATCGAAAAACAAAGGAACCAAATATGATTCCAGTAATCTCTAGATCTCAAAGGAGGAAGATCCAACGAAGATACACCCAGTACCAAAGGGATCTGAAGAAAAGTGAAGAGAGCTCTTCATTGGCCCAATCAAAAGGCCAGACAGAGGAAAAAGAAAGTCCAAAATTGGCTCCTCAGAACAAAAGAAGTGTCAACAGATAGCAGTTGGCTAAGGTTCATACTGAACTAGAAGCCAAGGAAAGATCCAATTTAGCTGGTCTTGAAAATGCCTTGATGGAAAGCGACAGTGAGACAGAATGAGAAATTGAACTAGGCCAAAGAGAAGAAATGGCTGAAGATGAGATGTTTGAAGCCTTTATGGCTGAATAGACCGTTTTGGTGGAAAACCCAACAGGAGCAGACCACAAACGAGTTGATTCGAAGGAAGTCACCAGTACTAAGGTACTAGAGTGTAGCATGGAAGATGCTTCTGACATAACTGAACAAGTTAGTTTGGAAAAGAAACAAGTGCAGCCAGTAGTTCAGTTTGGCTCATTTTTTCCAGTGTCAGTAAAGATGGTATATATATTGCCACAGGGTTCCAAGCTGAAGATGGAAACTAAGAAGGTCAGGAAGATGACCCTATTCCAGTTTCTAGTGAAGATTCACAGGTTAGCATGATTCAAGATGAGTCTAAAGTGGCTACACCAATGGAAACTGAAGATGAAAGTGAGGAGGTGAGTACTAATCTCTCGTATCCCTTCGAGTACCCTACAACATCTATGACGCAGCACGTTAAGCCCTTATATATCAAGGCTTATTTCGATGGGATACAAATGAACAGGGTGTTAGTGGATAATGGGGCAGCAGTGAACTTGCTTCTGAAGTCATCTTTGAAGAAATTGGGAAAAAGAAACCCCAAATTAATCCCAACCAGCACAACCATTGCTGGCTTCGCTGGGGATAAACAGATGGCTCAGGGCATCCTGTCCATCAACTTGAGTGTGGGAACCAGAGATTGCATGACAGCATTCTTTGTTATAAATAGTAATGCCAAGTATAATGCTTTACTTGGCAGAGATTGGATCCACACCAACAAATTTGTGCCTTCCTCTCTACAGCAGAAAATAATGATGGCCCTATGCAATGGAGAGACAGAGGAGATCAACGCAGACCCTCAACCCTTTATCGCTTGTACTGACTTTGTAGAGGCCAAGTTATATATTGAAGGAGTGACACCATTCAATATATTAAGGAAACCTGATGGAACAGCCAAAGTGACGACTGATGAAGAAGTAGCACACCTGAAGCACTTAGTATAAGAGAGTGCTGATGAAGAGTTCATCACCAGGGATGACAATTATGCCTAGTTGTAGGCAAGAAGATAAGACCCAAGAAGCTAGACCCTTGGCTTTAGTCAAGTTTTCAACATTGGACATAAAGTCAATAGTCCAGAAGGTTCAGAAACAAGAGAGGGAAGCCATGGTGGTTAACTGTAAGCCTTTGGCCCTTGATAAGTACTGTGCATTGGACATCGAAGCAAAAGTCCAGGAAATACAGGAAGAAGAAGCCTTATGGACAAATTTTGTCTATGAGGAAGAAGGCAAAGATGTTAAACCAGAGAAGGTGAGAGCAGAACAAAACAAAGAAGTTGCTTCGAAGGCAGAAGAAGTCAAAGGAGAAACATTAGTAAGTGCTCAAGTACAAGACCCTTTGGAAGAAGTCAATTTAGGGGAAAGTTCTGCACAGCAACCCACTTATATCAATGCTTGGTTAAGTACTCTTGATAGGAACCAATTATTGGTAGTCCTAAAGAAATATAAGGATTGTTTTGCGTGGTCTTATAATGAACTGCCAGGATTGGATAGGTCATTAGTGAAACGTAGGCTCCCTATGAAGCCTAACTTCAAACCACATAAACAGAAACCAAGACGGATAAGCCCAGAACTGGTTCAGAAAGTAAATAAGGAAATTCTCAGACTCCTTAAAACAGGCTTTATTAGAACAGCCAGGTATGTTGAATGGTTGTCTAACATTGTGCTTGTGGTTAAAAAGAATGGCAAGATGAGGGTATGCATCGATTTTAGAAATCTAAATTTGGCAACTCCAAAAGATGAATACGCCATGCCTATAGTGGATCTATTGGTAGACAGTTCAGCAAGGCACATGATTTTGTCTTTGATGGATGCACATTCTGGTGACAACCAGATCTGCATTGCAGAGGAGGATGTCCACAAGACATCATTCAAGTGTTTTAGGAATATTGGCACATTCGAATGGGTAAAAATGCCATTTGGTCTAAAGAATGCTGGGGCAACATATCAAAGGGCGATGAATATTATTTTTCATGATCTTATTGGAGGATACCTAGAGTGTTACATTGATAATATTGTTGTAAAGTCCTAGTCTATGGAGGAATACTTGGTTCACTTGGTAGCAGCTTTCGAAAGAATGAGAAAGTTCAAGTTAAAGCTTAATCCTTTCAAATGTGCTTTTGGTGTATCAGCTAAAAACTTTTTGGGGTATGTTGTACACCAGAAGGGAATACAAATTGATCATAATAAACCCAAAGCCATTGTTGAGGCCAAACCTCCATCAAGTAAGAAAGAAATACAAAAGTTCCTTGGTCAGATTAATTTTCTTTGAAGATTTGTTTCTAACACTGTAGGAAAAACTAAAGTATTTTCTTCTTTGTTAAAGTTGAAAAATG
>NW_021025260.1:651618-680832 GCF_004153795.1 Camellia sinensis
GAGAGATGAGAGGTTTCTCTGCCGTGTGATACGCTGAGAAATTTTGGCCTTTCCTCTCTTGCATGTTATATGCTGAGAGGTTTTCTCTTGCGTGTGATACGCTGAGGAATTTTCCTTTCTTCTCTTGCCGTGTGATACGCTGAGAAGTTTACCTTTCCTCTTTTGCATGTGATACGCTAGAGAATTTACCTTTTTCTTCTCCTATGTGTGATAACGCAGAAGAATGTTGTGTGTAAGACTCCGGGTATTCTCAATAGTCGCTTTTAGCCTTCTCCGCGTGAGACGCAGTGAGAATTGCATAATTTTCTTACATCATTTTCTACATGAAATGTAGTTAGATTTGTATTCACTTGTTAAAACTGTTGCATGGTATGCTTCATTACAGTTTTTTTTGCATGATCATAGTTATGTTCAGCTTCTTGCATTGGCAGTTGCATTTTGCCCCTGCCTGCGGGCATGCCTGCGGGCACATCTGTGTTATTTTGTAGTTTGTCTAAGTCTCGGCCTTGTCAAAAAAATGGGTCGTCTCTGGGCTTTGACATTCACTCCCGTCACTTAATGACTTTTGAGTTCTGTCAAAGAGGGCAACTGTAGACAACCCCATTTTTTTGACCGACCTTGAGACTCAGACGTCACCAGTTGAGCTCTCGGTGATATTGCATATTGTGCTCGTTCAGAAGTTTTTAGAGTCGTGCGACTCGCGAGCCCTGCCTCCGGACTTCCGGACACTTTTGTGCTTTGCCTCAGTTTGCGAACCAGGCTCCGTTTTCTCTGTTTTCTCTTCCCGAAAGGGAGGAGGAGGTCTCGTAGATCATCTCTCAGTGGCCGTAGGCTACGTTTCATGGTCATAGGCCGTTTTGCCCGTTTGGAGTCCCGGTTTCCGATTTTTCGGAGCCGTTAGCCGTGTGCCTCGGTTCGGGACCGCTTAACCACCGTTCCGTTTGCTCCATTTTTTGGCATATCATCTTATTTAGTCCCTTTTGAGGGACACTGCGGTCCGACGAGACCAACTTCGTGGTCGGACACACTTCCGGTGCCTAACAGCCCACTTTCGGGGCCCCGCGAACTGCGTGTTTTGGCTCCTGAACCTTCATTCTGCATTTTTGGGGCTCCGACCCAAACTTGAGTTAGTCATATTTTGAGTCATTTTCATGTTTGATTAAGGACCTTTTGCTGGTTTTGAGATCTCCTACTGCCACTTGCTTCTTTTACCCCTCTTTTTAGGCTTTTCTTGCATGATAGTTTAGCCTACTTGTATTTATTTCGTGCTTGTCATAAATTACAAATTTTCTTATTTTGAGCCCCTCTTAAACTTTTTTGAAGGCTCTCTTCAGTTTGAGATCTCCTACTATCACTTGCCCCTTTATCTCCCTTTTAGGCCAATTTTGGGGGGAAATTTGAATTTCATTTCCCCCCATTTTTCCCCCTCTTTTCCACCCTCTTGTGTCTATATAACAGACCCCCCAGCTGTGTTTTAGGGGTTAGAAAATTTTTGGGTCACATCAATCAACATCTTCCTCTCTACTTTTTCTACACATAATACAAAAAAAGTCAAAAAGTGCACTTATTTAGTCTTCCCAAACTTGGCCTAAATCTCTCTCTCTCTCTACTCTAGCCTTAAAAAACCCTTCTAATTCTTACACCATTTCCCTCACCATCAGCTAGCACCACATCACCACTCCATTCCAGCAGCTTGGAGGATCTTCTCAGAGCTTAGGAGGCACCTTTTCTCAACCCAAGAGGTTGCTAAAGTTTGGTCTTCAAGGGTGAGCCACTATTTTTCCTCTTTTTAAGCTTATTTTGTATGCTTTCAAGTCATTCTTGCTCATATTTTTGGACTCCGACCCTAACTGAAAATAGCATTTTTTGAGCTCCTTTTCATATTTGTTTAAGGCCTCTCACTGTTTTTTGAGGCTCCCTTTTTGCACTTGCTTCATTACCTCCTTTGTATGCCATTTTCTTGCATATTATTTTAGGCCTATATGTAAACTGTTTTGAGCTCTAGTCAGAACTGTAAAGTGGCTTATTTTGAGCCCTTCTTCAACATTGTTGAAGGACTCACCACTGTTTGAGGCTTCCATTTGCCACTTGCCTTTATATCCCTCTTTTGGCCTTATTTTTGCATGATTTGTTATCCATTTATGCTTATATTTTTGGGCTCTGGTCCGAACTATAAATAGCCTTATTTTGACCCCCTCTTCATGTTTTATAAGGGTCTTTTTCTGTTTGAGGTTCCCTTCTTGCTCTTTGTGTTTAAACCTCTTTTAGGCCTTATTTTGCATAGTATTTTAGGCTTGCATATGCACTGTTTTGGGTTTGATCATAAACTGTAAAACGCCATGTTTTGGATCCCTCTTCAACATTGTTGAAGGGCTCTCTTTCGTTTGAGGCCAGAAACCATGACTTGCTTCTTTATCTCGCTTTCGGGGCCATTTTTGCATGCTAGCTTAGCCCCATTTGTGTTCGCTGTTTGGCCTTCCTTAAAACTGTAAATATATTTTTTTTAGGACTTCCTTGAATCTGTCTTCACACTTCATGTTCGAATAATGCATGCTTTGTATAGCTATAGGTCATTGCGTATGCCTAGTTTTGCATTTCGGGTCTCATTTCATGCATCGGGTGCCATGTTTCCATGATTCGGGGCTGTTTTGCATCATATTTCGCTTCTGAAATTTTCATGTTTGCATACCATGTTCCATGCCTTGCCATGTCTCATTAGAGTGGCATTCGGTGCCCTAGGGTCGGTCCTCGGTTTGCGTGCATGCGTGCACGCATCTCGAGTGTCTCATTTTCATCTAATGGCCTCTTATGTGAGTGTGGCTGAGGTCCACTTGTGTTAGTGTAAGTCCATTTATGCATTGCGTATGCCATTTTATTTCATAGCATTGCGTATGCTAGGTAGTATGTTAGTGCATTGTGTATGCCATGTTACCTCGTGCATCGTGTATGCCATCTCATAGCATTGTGCGTGTTAGGTTGTATCTTAGTTGCATTCATGCATGTCATGCATACTGCATTGTGCTTGGGATAGGAGTTAGCCCGAGCACGGGGAAACGAGGTACGTTTCGTACTCCGAGTGACGGAACGTGTCTCAATTCCCAGTCACCGACACTCCGGATAATCCATGATGGAGTTCAGGTCTTGTTGTGTCCATATGTGCATTCATTTCATATTGAGTTGTGCAATTCGACTCCTCGGCCATCATGCATCGAGATGCGTGATTGGTGACACGAGGATCGAGATATGCATACATATGTGAAAATACACTGCTATGCCCCTTTCCTGCTCTCTGTTGCAGCAAATCAAGAATTAGCAACCTTCTGGAGCTTGGCGCGCTTTCCAAGAATAATTGCAAAACAGAGGCTAATTGGGGCATCCCAGTGGATTTCCGCGCAAGGCAGCCCAAACATACATCATTCATCAGAGTCGAGGCAGTCTCTGGCTTGCATGCCAGTTTATAGCTTTCTTAGATTAATTTGTAAATTAATTAGGATTTTTGTATTTATTCGGGACTGTATTATATATTTATTTAGGACTGTATATTATTTTATTCGGACCCTCCGAGCGAGGGCACAACTGTAATAAGTGTGCGTGTGTGCGATGTATGTCTTCCAACCCCACGTCTTTCTCCCTTTTATTTATCCGCTTATGATGGTTAGATTAGGGCATGTTTCAATTAGCATACAGTATGATAGCATGTTTGCATTCATTTATCTGTTTTGCATGCACCGGGCTCGGCGCATCATACTAACTGCATTGTATTTTCAATTCCAAGTTGAATACATGTTAGCTGTAGCATTTCATATGCCATGTTTAGAATTGTCGAGCCTGCTATAGTTGCATTTTTGCATGTGTTGCATTAGGCACTTCTGTATAGTTAGGATCATGCATGGATTTCTAATCAACTTCTGTTTTGGCTTGGAGTACTCGGTAAGTTTTTATGCTTTAGCATCCTTGCATGCGTGTGAGTGACTGCCATGAATAGCATGCTTACCATGAGGCTATATGTTTATGTGATATAACTGCCTGAATGTCTGTGGGTGAAGGTTGGGTTATTTGGATTGGAACAATTCATCAAATGTGTGTTTTGAGCCCACTAGATAGTGGCAAAATCATATTTTCTAAACCCACCCGAGGGTGGCAAATCTACGTCTTAGCCTACTTGCGAGTAGCACCATCAAACCATCTTTCAAAAACAAACATGAAATGTTTTGTTCCAATTCAGGCGATCCAGTCTATACTTGTATGCTGAGCGCATCACATAGTAAATCTAGGCTAACAACCGGAATAAGAACACACAATGTTTTTCAAAAATAGATATCATGGTTAGTAGAGGCCGATCTTTGATCGGGCGAGTGGGGGTCCTCACGAAGTGACCTTCCCCAATCGTACCCAAGTTCCCGAGCCGAGACAACTTTGGTGATGACGGACACGTGGCCTTAGGCAGCGAGTCAGGGTTTCCTAAATTTCCCAAAATAAAATATTTAGGTGGCGACTCTGTATCTGACAAAGCAGTCCATGTTTGACACTTCTTTTCTAAAAATCTGTTTTATCAAAACGATTTGCCGGATTTGAACTCTTTGGTTCAGATTAAGAACCGTGACATTTGAGAGTCCTGAGCTGTAGTGAGCCCAATATCGAACGGAACGGGGGAGCTCGTCCCTCCCGGGGCGTTCGGGGACGTCTACAATAGCCAGTCCTAAATATATCTCCCTATGGACCAAGAGGACCTCAAACACATAGGATTCCACCTAACCCTGTGTTTGTTCCTCCAGGAGTAATCCAACAAGCACAAAATATGGTTCCTAGGGACCAAATTGCTGTTATTGTCAGAGAAATGTGTAGACCTATGGCTCGGGGGGGTTCAGACTCCTGTATATAGAAAGTCATACCCAGAATAGATAGATATGGTGCATGAATACCCAAAGGGGTTTAGAATTCCAGACTTTGTTCTCCTTTATGGAAATGGAAACCAGTCAATAGTAGAACACATTGTTAGGTTCGCAGGCCAATGTGGTGAACACAAAAAAAATTTCTTCCAAAAATAATTAAAACTAAAAAAAAACCTACTAAAATAACAACTTCTCAAATACCCACAATATTAGAGATTTACATTTTATACTCTTAAATACATTTATAATAATATGGCAAAGATAAGTCAAAATTTAATATTTTTAAAGAGAAGAGACTAAAGTCGGTAAACCAAGAGAAGTGCCAGCCCCGACACCACCCACTCACGGACTTTCTGTGAATTACTTCTGTTTCATTCTACGATGACGACTCGGCAGCCGCTCTATCAAGTTTGAACGTGCTGCCACACGCTTTCTTTGGGGTCCAGTCCACACGTATGCCCCCTATATATACTTGCCTCCACCCTATTCCTCCAATCTCAATAATCCTTCACTCTTTCAGCTGTCTCAAACCCTCCTCTCCTCTCTAGTTATTTTGTCTCTAGAAAAACCAGCTTTCTCTCTCTATTTATATACAATTTGCAATGGCGAACATGAGCTCATTCAAGGCTTTGTCGGTCTTCTTCGTCGTCGCTCTCTTCTCTGCTACTGCTTCGGCACAAGACTCCGGGATGGCTCCAGCATCAGCCCCTGGCATGGATGCCGGATCTGCATTCTCGTTGCCCATCTCTGCAGCCGTCGTATGCTCGTCGCTGGCTTTGTCTTTGATCGCGCTCATCAAGCATTAAATTTCCCGATTCTTTGATTTTGTTCATGGATACACATAAATACATACATTATACTTATACATACATATATATTTATATATGTACGTGGACATAGTATATGCGAGTATTTGTTATGGACCGAGTGTGAGGGATTCTTTATTTATTTTGATTTCAGTGTATACTTTGTTCCTGGACTTCTCGTTCGTTGATTTATATATTAGATTAGAATTTCCCCATATATTATCGGTCCATTTGTAGAGTAAGGCTTTGCTTGATTATTTGCGTTTTTTTCTTGCATTTACAATTGCCACTTTAACAAATAAATAGACAAAATAAAACAACAAAAAAATAGAGTAGGAAAAATTCTGAGTCATTATTTAGTGTTCTTGGAGACACTATTTATTAATTAATATTAGTTAAACATTTTTTAAAAACACAATAAGTACTAGATCTATTTTAATTAACGAATAAGTTGAAGTATCACGGATATTGTCTAAAGAGAAAAAAAATAATTTATCCATTACACAAGGCTTCAACTTACAGCATGCTTAATTGCTTAAATAGATTTTTTTTCTAATTATGTTTAAATTATAAATTTAAGTAGAGATTTAAAAATATAAATATAAATTAAAAAAATAAGTTTATATTTAAGGGAAAAAATACCTTCATAAAAATAATGAAATTGGTCAATTTTTCCAAAAAGTAAACTATTCCGGCCTTGGAGACTTTATTAGAAACAAAAACTTATTTTGACAAACAAAATAAAAGATTTTGATACTTTTCTCGCCATCTAATATAACAAAGCAAAATCAAACACGTTTTTTTGAGATAATCGGACTTTCTTATGTTGTGTTTGGTTGTAAGATTTGATTAAAGATTTGGAAAGAAAAATGAAAAAGGTAGATGAAATATAAATAAAACATACTTATATTTCACATAATTTAATTCATCTTTTCTCTTTCTCTTTCCAAATCTCTCCCCAAATCCTCCTCCAACAAAACACAACATTCTGTTTGGGTATGTGGGATCTATTACGATCCAATTTCAATAATTTGAACTGTTTATTTTGTTAGATATATTGTGTATTTTATTTGAAAAAAAAAGATTGATTTGATAATTGTGACTTATTTAATTTAACTTGTTTTTCACTAAAAAAGGACTACAATTTTGTTTTTAAAAAATAAATCATACATTTTTTATGACAAAAATAATAAATTGAAGAAGTTGCAATTATCAGATTGACCTAATTTTTTTTTTGTCAATGAAATACACAAAGTGTCTGACAAAATGAACGATCCGGATTATCAAAATGGGGCCTATAATGAGCCCTATGGACCCAAATAGCCCCATCAACCTAATTTTGTGTGTGGATGAAATATATGAAGTCTCTGACAAAATGAACGGTTCAAATTTTCGAAATAAGGCCCTAATGAGCCCTACAGACCCCAACAGCCCCTGCAATTTAAATTTTGGACTAGAGGAAATCTTCCTCCTTTTGTTAAGAGATTAAATCTAGGTGTGATACACAACACAATAACTCTTCATCTACACCATACATTTATTTATGGAAAATTTTCATAGTTCATGAATATGGACATTCATGGTTTATAAAGGGTAAACTACACTAACATCCTTGAGATTTGGAAAAAATATATTAAGCCTACAAGTTTGCCTAACTACCTTCGGCTTCCTTAAAATTTTAATTATCATAACACTTGGCCTTTTTTTCATCAGACATTCGTTAGTCATATGAATGAAAAAAAATGATATTATCATCTTTTTTATATTGAAATATATATTTTACATTGTGTGTCGTTGTGTTTTCTTGTTATCTATCTACATTAGTGAGTCTCTTTAATTTTATTAAAAATGAAGTATGTTTAATTATGTCAAAAATATAAAATTTAGTGTATTTTCTCCAAATCTTGAGGTTAGTATAATTTACCCTTAAAAAATAAAAAATAATTAAAAAATAAAAAACCAGAAGAAAAGTGAAAGTTTGACAAAGGAACAAATCAACTATATTACAAGAAAAATAAAGTGGATTAGTAATATTATAAATTGAAATAATATATATTATATATTAGCTATATTTTAATATAAAGATTTAATTAGGAATTTTGTATTTCAAAATATGATAAAATTAAAAATAAATAAAAATATTCACATTAATATTAAAAAATGTAGAAGGATTTATTTAAAATTATCATTCTAAGCTTCAAATTCACTACTATATATGGTGTAAAATAGCAAAGTCTTATGGTCGCGCTATAGTTCTTAAAACATTAATTAAGTGTTGGCTATATAATTTGTAAAAGCCAATCGCAGAGTGACACGTGGCACCTAAAGGGCAATAGAGGGAATTAATGCAAGTCTCCAATTAAAGACGGATACGTGACAGTTTGTATTGGTAGTATCGGATCTGTGTAGCGCTGGAATAGTCTAGAGATACAAGATGATGTGGCCTAACAGTTACTCATTAATTTAAATTAAAATAAGGAGGGAAGCCTGTTGCAAGAGTGGTGTAGTGAGACTGACGGTGAGAGAACATGTTCAGCAATCATGAGAGGACTATTCAACGGTTGGAAGCCCACTTCGACGGTTATCCTTGAAGAGTATAAATAGCAGAGAATACCCTAGAATGAAGAACCCAGACTCAGATCCAGAAACCAGCTTATTTACTTCATATTTCTTTCCAGTTTTACATCTTCCAGTTCTTTACATTTTTAGCACTTCAATTCCTATACTACACTTAATTTCCTAGGAGTAGTTTCAAATAGTTTGTTGCTGTCAAACTCTACGAGGCTGGGTTAGATCATTGTAAGTTTTCATTTACATGAAATTCAGATTCTGAAATTGTTCTTCACTTATTATTATTTACTAATTACTCCTAAACAAGCCACTAGTAAAAGTCCTCTTCATTGAGGCTGAAAGAATTATAACACAATCGTCTGATAATTGGTTGGCAATTAATATTTTGTAAGGACTGATTGATTATTTCTGCCACGTGTAGACCGCCCGGAGAACTCCTGAGAAAATCTTGTTTTGTTCTCTAGCTATTTCAGTTCAGACTCAATGTCACGGTTCTGAATCTAATCTCGCAAAGTGCGATGCAAGACCAATAAATCACCAAAGAGTCCAAATCCGGCAAATCGTTTAGAAAAACTAATTCTTAAGAAAGAAGTGCCAAACATGGACTGCTTTGCCAGATACAGAGTCGCTACCTAAATATTTTATTTTGGGGGAATTTAAGAAACCCTGACTCGTGCCTAAGGCCACGTGTCCGTCATCACCAAAGTTGCCTCGGCTCGGGAACTTGGGTACGAGAAGGGAAGGTCATGCAATGAGCACCCTCGCTCGCCCGATCAAAGATCGGCATGTACTAAGCATGATATCTTGTTTTTGAAAACACATGCGTTCTTATTTCGGTTAATTAGCTAGAATTACTATGTGATGCGCACAACACACAAGTATAGACTAGATCGCCTAATTTGGAACAAAGTATCGCATATCCGTTTGTTTGGAAATGGTTTTGAAGTTTGCTACTCGCAAGTAGGCTAAAACACGAATTTTAGTGAATCGTTCCAATCCAAGTAATCCAACCTTCACCCATAGGCATTCAGGCAGTTATATCACATAAGCAATTAGCCTCATGGCAAGCATGCTGTCATGTTAACACTCAAACATATGCAAGATGCTAAAGCATAAACACTTACCTAGTACTCCGAGCCAAAATAATAGCTAGTTAGTAATCGTGCGTGATCCTAGCTATGTTTAAGATGGCTAATGCAACACATGCAAAATGTAACTAGAAATAGGCTCGGCTATTCTAAGATGACATATGAGATGCGACAATTCGATAGAATTGAAATACAATGCAGTTAGTATGATGCGCTGAGCCTGGTGCATGCAATATAGATGAATGGATGTAAACATGCAAGCATCAGGTATGCTAAATGAAATATGCCCTAAAACTAACCATCATAAGCGGTTAAGTAAAAGGGAGAAAGAAATGGGGGTTAGAAGACACGCATCACACACACGCGCGCTTATTACACCAATTGGTTCTCTCGAGGAGGGACCGAAAGAATAAAACTAACCATCTAATTAACTAACTAACAAGCTAATTTAATTATTACACAATCAAATGAATAACTAGCTACAACTAATTATTACAACACTTAAATAATTAACAAATTAATTAAGCTATGAAAAACAGTAAAGAGGTCTCGGGGAGAGGGACAAATGCATGCTCGGTCGGCTTCGCTTGGAAATTCGTTGCCATGCCTCATGTTGTCTCTGTTTGCACTGCTCTGTACCTCTGCAAAGTGTGAAAATTCCCAACACACTTTTGATTCACCCCATGGGCACTGTGGGACGCCATCGGCCAAAAATCATGGTCATCGGCTAAGATAAACAGTTCATCGACCAAATATGAATCCATCAGCCAAACACTTGTAGCCGACCGGCACTGAAGATAGTCGATCGGCCATCTATTCCTGTAGACTGCTCCTTTTGCTGCAGCAGAGGACAAACGGAGTATGACAATGCATTTACAAGACAATGTTTGCAACTACACCCCTTATCATATTTAAGACTCAAAGGAGTGTAGTTCCCGACTCTCGGACCATCAATCGCGCATTTCAATGCATGATGGCCAAAAGAGTCAAGTGTGCAACTCAATATCAAATGAAATGCACAAAACACATAAGGGACCTTAACCTCTATCATGTGTGATCAAGAGGCAAGGCAATGCACACACAATGCTATGCAACCTAAGCATGCAACAACATGCAATGGAACTAAATACGCAACAAGCATGCGACAACATACAAGGCAAGATGGATGAGCATGCAACAATTTATCAATTAGCAAGCGTGTGACAACATGCAATGTGACAAGCATGTAAGCATGATGTAAAGTAGCAACTTTGAACAACATGGTAAATGGACTTAAACTAAATATGGACAGACCTCAGCCATGCCCAAAATCAGTAGCCAAAGTTATGAATTGGAAGCATGAAAATGCAAAACAACATGCACATGTCAATGGTCCAATACCTAGGCATAGGAGGGCAACTTTCAAGAGCACTTAAAAGAGGACAAATATGGACATGTGACAAACATTATAAGCTCTGAAATCATGCATGGAAAGGTGTCAAACCAACCAAACAAAGCAAGCAAAGCGTACAAGAAAACCCAAAGCTTAAGGCTAGCCAAGGGACTCAAACCATGGCCATACAAGGCAAGCCCCAAAGGGCCAACGGCACTCAAAACAGTCCAAAGGCAAGTCAAGACAAGACCAAAAACAAGCTCGAAACTAGCCAACACAAGCTAGAGTACAGCTCCAAAAGGCATGAGGCATGCAAGACTACAAAAGGGTGTTACACTACACTTATCAAAACCAAACATGGCATGACTTAACCAATGAAAAATAGAGTTATGGCATATCAAAATAAGCCCAAAAACTCACTTAGATGGCATCCCAAAAACCTAAGCATGGAGGCATACACAATAGTCCATTCATGAGGCATAAGGCATCAACTCTTTAAAGCATTAAAGGAGTGATAAGTGCAAGTGTATGAGCATGAAATATGGACTGAAATAACATAACAAATTATGCCAAATCATTGAAATGAGCCAAGTGATGCATGCTAGAAGACTCAATACTAAACGCTAACAAGCTAGAATGCCTTATGGCTATACAAAGCGTGGCATATATGATCAAAACAACATAAAACAGAGCTCAAGCATAGTAAAACAAGGCTAAAAGCTTCTTTGAGTTGAGCCAAAACATGGAAGAATGGTAGTCTAAATGCATGATGCATGTTATGGCAAATGAGAGGATTGCATGACAAGTACATGAAGCATGTAAGAGCCAACTAAACCCACCCAAAACAGAGTCATGGCATGCTAAAACAACACCAAAAACCCACTGAAATGAAGTCAACATAAGCTAGAAAGGCATGCTCAAACATGAAGCATATAAGACTAGTTTGTGTGATTTATACTACAAGTGTATTAGGCATGCATGGAGTGACAAAACCAAACAAAAATAGTGTTGTATCATGGCAAAACAAAGCGTAATACATACTGAAATGAAGCTACAACAAGTTAAGCCAACATGCTACCAATATAAGCCACTTATGCAAGCATACAAAACAACAAGGAGAGGGGATGACCCTCTCCTATTTAAGACCTCAAAACTACCTTTCCACCACTGAAAATCCTTTAGATTTCAGTGGTAGAATGGTCATGCAAAGCCAAGAACAACAGGAAAAAGGGATGGCCTAAAACAAGGCCTAACAAGGCCTTGGAGGGAGGAGATGACCCCCAACCAAAAAGTGACCTTGACCAAAGATTTAAAGCATGTAAAAATAGAACTTTTATCAGTTATGAGTTAAGATTAAAACAATAAGCAAGTAGGTCTAAAAGCTAAAACAAGAATGGGGGTTTAAAAGTAAGGAACTCACCCTTGAAGACCACTTTCAAGAACAATGCTCCAACATCCTTCTCTAATCAAAACCAGCCCAAGAACACTAAAATCAACCTCAAGGGACCTCAGCTCCAAGAGGATGGTGTTCTAGTGTGTGTTTGTTTACAATAGTAAGACAAAATGACACTTTTGAAGCACAAAATGAAGAATCAAGGCAAGATAGATACAAAACTATATCTATCACTCTAACCCTAAATTTTCTGAACCTCTGGAAAGGGAAGAGGAGCTCCCTCTTTATAGAAGTTCAATTCCTAAGCTTGTTGAGCAAGCTAAGCAATTGAATCAAATCCCTCCATACACGTGCATGGAGGATGTGAATTGTGCATACCAGCTATGACAGTTGGCATAAAATATCTGCATAAAGCAGATGAACAGGGTTGGGCCAAAAAATATGGCCGATCGACCAACATAAGTGCCGACCAACCAAAAAAGGTGTCGATCGGCCAACACTTTTAGCCGATGGTAAGAAAACAAGGCCGATGGCATCATGCCTTGGCCGATGGGTTGAGGGGATGGCCAACAAGCCACCATCTTCCCTCAGAAGCAAAAACACAAGTGCTTGGTCCACAACCATGCACAAAACAGACAAGTTGAGAGATCTTGAGGCAAGGTGTGCGACCGAGACCCTTGAGAACTCAAAACGAACACGAGCATGGATGATCATTGAGTGTTCAAACGATGACGTCCAAGTCTTATGGACGGTCAAAAATGGGGTGTCTACAGTTGCCCCTCTTTGACAGAACTTGAAAGTCATAAAAATGATGGGAGTGAATGTCAAAGCCCAGAACTTTTTTTTGACAAGGCCGAAGACTTAGACGAGCATACAAGATAGCAAGATATGTGCCCGCGGGCGGGGGAAAAATGCAAGGGACATGCACGGTACCAAACATAACTTATGATCATGCAAAGGGAGCTGTAATGAAGCATAACATGCAACAGCTTTAAGCAAGCAAATAAAAAAAACCAAACTACATTACATGCAGAAAGGATTTAAGAGAATTATACAATTCTCGCTACGTCTCACATGGAGAATATACAATACTGCCTGGTTCGTCTGGCTGCGCCAGCTTCAAATGAACCATACATACAATATCGTGCCTGTGAAAGAAAGAAACTTAATAGCTACAATATCGTTAGAAATATGCATAGCAATGCAAGTGAAAAGTGCGTAACAACGTAGGTGAATGAGATGCATGACAGTGCAACCTAAGTGTGACGCATAACAATGCGGAAGGGATGCAAAACAATGCAACCTAAGTGTGACGCATAACAATGCGGAAGGGATGCAAGACAATGCAACCTGAGTGTGGCGCATAACAACGCGGAAAGGGATGCAAAACAATGCAACCTATGTGTAACGCATAACAATGCGGAAGGGATGCAAAACAATGCAACCTAAGTGTCACGCATAACAATGCGGAAGGGATGCAAAACAATGCAACCTAAGTGTAACGCATAACAATGCGGTGAAAACAAGCATAACAATGCAAGTGAAGTGTTCGTAACAATGTAATGCACTAACAAGTGAAGGTAAGGTACGCAAGGTAGCGCGAACAATGCACTAATAGGTGCAGGTAAGGTGTGCAAAATAGCGCGAACAATGCAATGCACAAAACAGTGCGATGCGCAAAACAGCGCAAATGAAATGAATGTAATTCACAAAACAGTGCGATGAGGTGCGCAAGATAGTGTGATGCGCAAAATAGCGCGAATGAAATGTAATGCACTAACAGGTGCAGATGAGGTGCGCAAGATAGTGCGATGCAAAGGGACGACAAACCTCAACCATGCTGGAATCATGAGAAGAGGAAAAACAAACAATCAGGCGTGTACACAATGCATCCTGAGACAAATTCCAAACACGCCGAAATCGTGTGAGGAAAGGGACACTCAAACCACGCTGAAATCGTGAAAGGAAGTCCAAAAACAAACAATCGGGAGCATGCACGACGCAACCTGAGTCAAATTTCAAATACGCTGAAATCGTGTAAGGAAAGGGACACTCAAACCACGCTGAAATCGTGAGAGGAGGCCCAAAACAACTCGCCCAGGTGCGTATACAACGCAACCTGAGATAAATTCCAAACACGTTGAAATCGTGTAAGGAAAGGGACACTCAAACCACTGAAATCGTGAGAGAAGGTCCAAAAACAACCCGCCCTGGCGTGTATACAACGCAACCTGAGATAAATTCCAAACACGCTGAAATCGTGTAAGGAAAGGGAAACTCAAACCACGCTGAAATCGTGAGAGAAAGTCAGAAACCACTCGGCCCCGCGCTTCACGTGTCCTGAGATACAACTCGCCCAGGGTCGCACTTCACGCGTCCTGAGATAGCCTCGGAGGACAACGATCCTAAATGCTGCTCAGCGTAAAAGGATAAACAATAGAAGATAACACGAGATGCAAATAAATGCAATAAGTGCGATGATATGATACGTGTTACAAGTAATGTATAGCATGATGTTCAGGGAATGCAATAAACAAACAAAGCAGCGCTTTAGAAAGCACCTCACGGGATAAGTGGCGATAAATCGCTCTACTCTGACGGAGATCTCCCCTTGTGTTCTTCGAACTCTTACCTTCAACTCATAGTAAAAAGGTCCTGAAATGCTGACAAGGAGCAACATCTGCTGGGGAAGCCACGGATGTCGTTTTTCCTTCTGATCATACTTACAACTTTCCCTATTCTCCATCGGGGTGACAGAATAGATGGGTTCAATATCCAGAATCGAGGCGCATACTTGCTACCTCAACCTATGGGGCTTCCATACAAGTTCCAAGCCGGGGATACACCCCTGGGTATTTAAACCAGACTTTAGTCTCGGAGATTCCAAACCTTTGTGTTCTCGGTAACAAACATTCGAACTCTAGTTTCACCGTCGCAGTCGTTCTCCTAGGAACTCATTGCAAACGCAGCCAAGATACCTCTGGCAGGGATTGGTATTCCAGGAGAGCACTTCTAATTTCCATTTTGGCATGAAAATAGTCGACACAGTATTCTATTCACTTCGAACACACAACTAGTAACATAGTACTCAGTTTATTCTGCACACGGCTCATTCTGAACACACTGCTCACTTTGAACACACAGCTCATAACACAGTACTCAATTTATTCTGCACATGGCTCATACAACACACTGCTCACTTTGAACACACAACTCATAACACAGTACTTGGTTTATTTGGCGCACGGCTCATACAACACACTGCTCATAACACAGTACTCAGTTTATTCTGAACACGGCTCATTCTGAACAAACAGTTCAATCTGAACATACGGAATGCAATAACGGGACATGCAGAAGTTGAAACAAACTCGGATGCTCCAAATTTTCCCTCTTTTCTTTTGCTTCGCAGCTTGGAACCCATGTAGCTTCAGATAGGTCATGGTTCCACTGTTCTCACATGAACTGGGTCAAACCCTGCAGTTTTATGAAAGAACAAATCCTGTTTTGCACAAATGTGGAGAATGACACAGCACTCCTGAGCACAAAACATTTTGAAATTGAGAAAAAAGTTATTGACCGGGTATTGAGCCTACGACTGAACACAACGCACAACAACTTAACAAAGGAAAACAAAAGGTGAACAACCTAAACACATCGAGAAACACTCGAGACGAGTCAAAACAATAATCGAGACAAAACAAAAGACATGACACTCAGATGTGCACAGGGAGCCTGTTTCTCTGGGCATTGTTTCCCACCATTTTCTCATTTGTGATTCTCACATTACTTGGCCCTCAGGCTTTGTTTTTTTTTTTTTTTTTTTGAAAAAGCCATTTTCTCACTTTTCTCTCCACGCACATCTCTCTATTCTTCAATCTCTCTTCTTTTTATCCCTCCCCTGGGTGGTTGACGGATAAACAGAAAGTTGCGGGCTCTTGTCCCTAGCATTCTGCTAAATTCTCCTTTTTCTGCTCACAATAGTGAACTCCCCCCACAGAGGGGTCGCGCTACAACTGGGTGTGTAGCCAATCTGCAGCTAACATCGGTTGATGATGCTCTACTGGGGAGTTTAGACGTGATCAGATGTGTCCAGACATGGGATTGGAATATCTTGATCCAATCCAGTTTGTGCTTCGCACTTGGCTTGATACCTCGTTGCTTGGAGGATGTTGAGAGCTTTTAGCCCTTTGTTGTTAGCTTCAGTTTTGCCCTTTCTGGAGAATACGGTGCCTTTTCTAGCAAGTAGAGTGCCTTTTCTAGCAAGTAGAGTGCCTTTTCTGCCAAGTATGTCGGCAATAGGGAAAAGACAGAACACCAGACTCAACTGTGCCCCTAGTTCATCATTTTGACCATTTTTTGTTTTGGCTCTCTACTAAAACAATTTTGACCAATATGAGAGTTAGATTAACTTGTTTGTTCAACTTTTTTGATTCAAAATCATGCAAGTTAGATTATGAGTACTGAAAATTTTCCTTTTTTGGGTCCAAGAAAAGGTCCAGTTTTAGAAAAATGGAATAATTTTCGAGAAAATTAGTCAACCTCAGTAAAAAATTCTCAAAAACAGTTTTTGCAAACGGCCACTGCTCAACGAGCATGGCACTTACTCTTGAGATGCACAACCTGGAATCGAAAGTAATGGAAAATTGTCCCTTGTCTGAACGGCATTGTGTGACAATGGAAAATTGCCCCTTGTTTGAATTGCACCGCAGCACACTGTATGGCAACGGAAAGTTGCCTCTTGTTTGAATAGTACCGCAGCACATTGTAACCAGTTCTCAAAGTGGTGACCACAATCGAATTCTTGGATACAGAGAAGACAAAGATGGTCAGAACCATTACATGGACACAATCGATTTGGAAGTGTTTATGGCTAGACTTCAGAATGAAGTTGCCTACGTATCCCAAACATGGGAATCAAGCCTTACGTAGTTCCGGTTAAGGTACACTCGTGTATTAACCTCTCCTTTTGCGCTCTAACTTTTGCCAAGGTAGCCCTTCCGGGTTTTCAACCTTGCGAGCTATGTTTTTTTTTATCTTTTCTTTTCTTTTTTCATTTGCTCTAACTTTTGCCTGGGTCGCCCTTCTAGGTTTTCGGCCCAGCGAGCCTCTCAAGGGTAAAAGTGTAGCTGGTCCATGTCAAATGGTTTGAGATCTCAAAGTCATCTGAATTCAGGAGAATGGCTACTGTTCGCTGATGATGTAAGAGTCCATCCAATGGGGGCTGAATTTGCCCCTAGTGTTGTGGATAGGAACTCGGTTGTCTTTCAACAATACTTTCTTCTTTCCTCTTTTCTGGGATTTGGCATTCTTGCTGATCTTTGTTAGCTTGAGAAATGTCCTAATTTTTTACTCTTTGAGCACATCTGACATTTTTTTTTTGCCCTTAGTTCAAGGGCTGCTTCTCATTTAGCTTTGCAAGCTTCTTTTGATCACATCTGACCTTCTTGCCCCTAGTCCAAGGATTGCTTCTGATCTGGCCGCACAGGCCTCACATTGTGGTTGACCGTTGAACATTCTGAATCCAAGTTCAAGGTTTGAAAGCAAAAGGGGTCGAGTCTTGAGGCATGCGAGTGATCCTAGGTTGTACAATCTCAAGAGCGATTCCACACAGGTCTTCGCAGAACCACGCAAAATATTTTTTTGAAATCTTTTAAGAAAGTGACTAGTCGCTCGCGCTGAAGACAATGTAGAACCAATCTGGATCAAGCCAGGATCCTTCTCAGTATTCACATTAACAAGTATGATCTCATTCATTAAGGGCTTAGCATGCCTCTCTTTCTCTCAATTGATCAAATTTTTGCAAATCCCGAGGAATTCCTTCTTCTTTGTTTTCAACACATTTGTTCAAAAAGTTTTGAAAAACTTAGGTCAATGCAATGAGTTTAAGGCGCAGAAAAGGTAGATGAAAAGCATTGCCGTTTCATTCAAACTTCTGGCACAACCAGTGCAAGGCAGAAGCAAACACAAGAGTGTGAAAATTACTGCTGTTTCATTCAGATCCTTCTGGTGTAACTGGCTCCATGGTAGAAACATACTCAAAAGAAAGCGAAAAGACAAACACAAAACAAAATAGTGATTTCCGAGGTAACGCCCCCGGAATCACTCGACTCCTATGTAACAGGACTGACTCGATACAACAAGACAAACCCAACTGACATAGTACAAAAAGACTGACTATATACAAGACAACAGAACTAACTGAATACCCAAGTCAGAAAGTACAAAAACTAGCATTCGTAAATGCTCAAAATAGTGCGTGCTATATGCCACATCTGAAGTAAACTGAGTGCCACCCGCAGGTGGTTCATCCCCTGATCACATCACATTATCCTCCAGGTTCACTGATCCAGTGACAATAGACTTTGTTGAGCTTGGTGGGAGGACGACCCCATTGTCAAACAAGTCCTGTACTTCGTGGCGAAGACAGAAGTAATTTTCGGTGCTATGACCAATTTGTTGATGGTACGCATAGTACTGGGTAGCCTCATGACCAGATGGAAGACGACTAGGGAGAGGCCGAGGCTTGAGGGGTTTGAGATGCCCTTTTTTGGCAAGGATTTGAAGAGCCTTGGACAAAAGCATGTAGAGGGCATGGAAGGCCCTGCGACCTTGGGGTAGATACTTCGAGGTTTGTGAATTTTTGCTGGACGCACTAACAAGGGGGTCGGCAGGCGCTGATTTGGTTTTTTGATCTTTCCCGGATACAAACTTAGGGTTGAAAAGAATAGCTTTGGCACGATGGTCTTTCTCCCGATTTTTTCCTTGGCTCGAACTGCCCTCGTTCTGAGTGACAAAAATGTCATCCACAGTTTTTGTAACAACAGCGGGCACTTGCTGTTTGTTTAGTCCCCCGGCTTTCAAAGCCTCAACAACCTGTAGAAGTTGTTCATAGGGATCAGTGTCTGCCCCCACCTTGTTCTTACCACTCGCCTTAGCTTGGTCGAAGGTTTGGGTTGCTACATCAGTGTGAAGCCCTGTTGTTGTTGACATGTCATTGCCGAAACTTGGGATGGCTTCGGGTTGACTGTGTTCAATTACAATTCGCCCCAATAGCGGGGGCTCTTCTGGCATGAAGTTCCCGGCATGTGATATGATCGATGGTGGGGCCGACATTCCAAAGGCTAGATGAGCCACAGACCTCTGAAGATCGCCGATCATTCCCATCAGCTCAAAAGTGGTAGGCTCACGGGTTTGGAATAATTGGGGTTCCTAGATTAGATGTGCGGCAGGTGACCTAGGCGGGCGTTGCATTTCAACATCGGTTTCACCCTGCATGGCGATTCCTTGGTTTAATGCTGCTGCCATGGCCATAATTTCTTCTGGATTTTGCGTCATCACGAGTCTGCTGAACTAAACAGAGGTGATGTGACTGGCAACTAACGGATCAAATGAACCGGTGAGCCTTGACTGGCCTTTCTCTGCCTTGCCTCAGCAAAGGAAAATACCGGCTTCTCTTGAACTGAATCTCTGACCTGACAAAGTCTATCAGCACAAATCTAATGAACCTCAGGGGATATTGGAGCCTTCTGAAGCTACGGTTCCAAGACTACCTTGCCAAAGAGAAAATCGGCAGCATTTCAGCCCAATTTCACCAGTATAGACATGAACATAGCTGAATGACTGTACTCATTACTGAATTCTGTCCAAAATTCTGCCTGTAAACTGATACCCTCAGGTAAAACTGATTCCCAAATACTGATGCCCTCGGGCCTGATACCCAGCCTTGCAGACTGATATACGCATACTTGTAGAGACATACTCCCCAAAAGCACATAGCAAGCAAATGAGAGCCAAAGCACCCCTATGTTGGGATAGGGTTTCCCTGTCATATCTTGTCAGGAACTAGGGTTTCACTACGCACACAGTGGTTTCAAACAACCTACAATCGGGTAAGCAACCTGTCCTAGTTTGGAATAGTCACTATGGATTCCGATATGCACTGGGTCAAATGGTCAAAAAGGGTGCCTCAGTAAAAATCGAGGTTTGTGTTCCCGTCGTGGCAGAGCCAGCAACCGGTCAGCCTTATGGCACGTTTCTCAAAGCGAGCCTTCGACAAACTGTTCAGGAATAGCATACGGCAAACACGGTGTCCTAGGCACACCAATGCAAATGCAATGCAAAGAGACACATAAGTGTAATCAAAACAAGATATCATGAGTTCGAGTCAAGTTCTCTAACTCCCCAACAGAGTCGCCAGAAACTGTAGACCGCCCGGAGAACTCCCAAAAAAATCTCGTTTTGTTCTCTAGCTACTACAGTTCAGACTCAATGTCACGGTTCTGAATCTAATCTCGCAAAGTGCAATGCAAGACCGATAAATCACCAAAGCGTCCAAATCCGACAAATCATTTTGGAAAACTAATTTTTAAGAAAGAAGTGCCAAACATAGACTTTTTTGCCAGATACAGAGTCCCCACCTAAATATTTTATTTTGGGAGAATTTAGGAAATCCTGACTCGTGCCTAAGGCCACGTGTCCATCATCACCAAAGTTGACTCGGCTCAGGAACTTAGGTACGGGAGGGGTAGGTCATGCAATGAGCACCTCCACTCGCCCGATCAAAGATCAGTCTGTACTAAGCATGATATCTTGTTTTTGGAAACACATGTGTTCTTATTCCGGTTAATTAGCTAGAATTACTATGTGATGCGCACAACACACAAGTATAGACTAGATCGCCTACTTTGGAACAAAGCATCGCATATCCGTTTGTTTGGAAATGGTTTTGAAGTTTGCTACTCGCAAGTAGGCTAAAACATAGATTTTAATGAATCGTTCTAATCCAAGTAATCCAACCTTCACCCATAGGCATTTAGGCAGTTATATCACATGAGCAATTAGCCTCATGGCAAGCATGTTGTCATGTTAACACTCACACACATGCAAGATGCTAAAGCATAAACACTTACCTAGTACTCTGAGCCAAAACAATAGCTAGTTAGAAATCGTGCGTGATCCTAGCTATGTTTAAGATGGCTAATGCAACACATGCAAAATGTAACTAGAAATAGGCTCGGCTATTCTAAGATGGCATATGAGATGCGACAATACGATACATGTATTCAAGTAGGAATTGAAATACAATGCAGTCAGTATGATACACCGAGCCTGGTGCATGCAATACAGATGAATGGATGTAAACATGCGAGCATCAGGTATGCTAAATGAAATATGCCCTAAAACTAACCATCGTAAGCGGTTAAGTAAAAGGGAGAAAGAAATGGGGGTTGGAAGACATGCATCACACACACGCATGCTTATTACACCAATTGGTTCTCTCGAGGGAGAGACCAAAAGAATAATACAAACCATCTAATTAACTAACTAACAAGCTAATTTAATTATTACACAATTAAACGAATAACTAGCTACAACTAATTATTACAACACTTAAATAATTAACAAATTAATTAAGCTACGAAAAATAGTAAAGAGGCCATGGGGAGAAGGACAAATGCATGCTCGGTCGGCTTCGCTCGGAAATCCGTTGCCATGCCTCATGTTGCCTTTGTTTGCACTGCTCTGTACCTCTGCAAAGTGTGAAAATTCCCAACACACTTCTGATTCACCCCATGGGCACTGTGGGAGGCCATCGGCCAAAAATCATGGTCATCGACTAAGATAAACAATTCATCGACCAAATATGAATCCATCGGCCAAACACTTGTAGCCAACAGGCACTGAAGATAGCCGATCGGCCATTTATTCTTGTAGACTACTCCTTTTGCTGCAGTAGAGGAAAAACAAAGTATGGCAATGCATTTACAAGACAATGTTTGCAACTACACCCCTTATCAAGTTTAAGACTCAAAGGAATGTAGTTCCCGACCCTCAGACCATCAATCGTGCATTTCAATACATGATGGCCAAAAGTGTCAAGTGTGCAATTCAATATCAAATGAAATGCACGAAACACAAAAGGGACCTTAACCTCTATCACGTGTGATCAAGAGGCTAGGCAATGCACACACAATGCTATGTAACCTAAGCATGCAAAAACATGCAATGGAACTAAATACGCAACAAGCATGTGACAACATGCAAGGCAAGATGGATGAGCATGCAACATGTCAATTAGCAAGCGTGTGACAACATGCAATGTGACAAGCATGTAAGCATGATGTAAAGTAGCAATTTTGAACAACACGGTAAATGGACTTAAACTAAATATGGACAGACCTCAGCCATGCCCAAAATCAGTGGCCAAAGTTATGAATTGGAAGCATGAAAATGCAAAACAAACATGCACATGTCAATGGTTCAATACCTAGGCATAGGAGGGCAACTTTCAAGAGCACTTAAAAGGGGACAAATATGGACATGTGACAAACATTATAAGCTCTGAAATCATGCATGGAAAGGTGTCAAACCAACCAAACAAAGCAAGTAAAGCATACAAGAAAGCCCAAAGCTTAAGGCTAGCTAAGGGACTCAAACCATGGCCATGCAAGGCAAGCCCCAAAGGACTAAGGGCACTCAAAACAGTCGCAAGGTAGGTTAAGAAAAGACCAAAAACATGCTCGAAACTAGCCAACACAAGCTAGAATACAACTCCGAAAGGCATGAGGCATGCAAGGCTACAAAGGGGTGTTACACTACACCTATCAAAACCAAACATGGCATGACTTAACCAATGAAAAATAGAGTTATGGCATATCAAGATAAGCCCAAATACCCACTTAGATGACATCCCAAAGACCTAAGCATGGAGGCATACACAATAGTCCATTCATGAGGCATAAGGCATCAACTCTTTAAAGCATTAAAGGAGTGATAAGTGCAAGTATATGAGCATGAAACATGGACTGAAATAACATTTCAAATGATGCCAAATCATGATAATAGTCCAAATAAAGCATGCTAGTGACTTGGACACTCAAAGCCAAGAAGCTAGAATGCCTTTTGGCTATACAAAGCATGGTATATATGATCAAAACAATACAAAACAGAGCTCAAGCATGGTAAAACAAGGCTAAAAGCTTCTTTGAGTTGAGCCAAAACATGTAAGAATGGTAGTCTAAACGCAAGATGCATGTTAAGGCAAATGAGAGGATTGCATGACAAGTACATGAAGCATGTAAGATCCAACTAAACCCACCCAAAATAGAGTCATGGCATGCTAAAAAAACACCAAAAATCCACTGAAATAAAGTCAACATAAGCTAGAAAGACATGCTCAAACATGAAGCATATAAGACTTGTTTGTGTGATTTACACTACAAGTGTATTAGGCATGCATGGAGTGAAAAAACCAAGCAAAAATAGTGTTGTATCATGGCAAAACAAAGCCTAATACATACTGAAATGAAGCTACAACAAGCTAAGCCAACATGCTACCAATATAAGCTACTTATGCAAGCACACAAAACAACAAGGAGAGGGGATGACCCTCTCCTATTTAAGACCTCAAAACTACCTTTCCACCACTGAAAATCCTCTGGATTTCAGTGGTAGAAAGGTCATGCAAAGCTAAGAACAACGGGCAAAAGGGATGGCCTAAAACAAGGCCTAACGAGGCCTTGGAGGGAGGAGATGACCCCTAACCAAAAGTGACCATAACCAAAGATTTAAAGCATGTAAAAACAGAACTTTTATTAGTTATGAGTTAAGCTTAAAACAATAAGAAAGTAGGTCTAAAAGCTAAAACAAGAATGGGGGTTTAAAAGCAAGGAACTCACCCTTGAAGACTACCTTCAAGAACAATGCTCCAGCAGCCTTCTCTAATCAAAACCAGCCCAAGAACACTAAAATCAACCTCAAGGGACCTCAGCTCCAAGAGGATGGTGTTCTAGTGTGTGTTTGTTTACAATAGTAAGACAAAATGACACTTTTGAAGCACAAAATGAAGAATCAAGGCAAGATAGATACAAAACTATATCTATCACTCTAACCCTAAATTTTCTGAACCTCTGGAAAGGGAAGAGGAGCTCCCTCTTTATAGAAGTTCAATTCCTAAGCTTGTTGAGCAAGCTAAGCAATTGAATGAAATCCCTCCATATACGTGTATGAAGGATGTGAATTGTGTATGCCAGCTGGCATGAAATATCTGCATAAAGCAGATGAACAGGGCTCGGCCAGAAAATATGGCCGATCGACCAACATAAGTGCCGACCGACCAAAAAAGGTGCCGATCGGCCAACACTTTTGGTCAATGGTAAGAAAACAAGGCCGATGGCTTCATGCCTTGGCCGATGGGTTGAGGGGATGGCCAACAAGCCACCCTCTTCCCTCAGAAGCAAAAACACAAGTGCTTGGTCCACAACCAAGCACAAAATAGATAAGTTGAGAGATCTTGAGGCAAGGCGAGCGACTGAGACCCCTGAGAACTCAAAACGAACACGAGCATGGATGATCATCGAGTGTTCAAACGATGACGTCCAAGTCTTGAGGACGGTCAAAAATGGGGTGTCTACAACACGCTTAAATTTACTTTATTAACTTTCGAAAGCCAAAAACGCCAATATATATTTTTGGAACGCCTAATGGGACTCTAAAATAGCTAGACGCAGGAGACAAGGAGAAAATGAGTGCCTGGAAGAAGGTGTGGAGGGAGAGGTAGAAGCACCTGATCTAGAGGATAATGTGATAACACATCCTATGGAAGCACCTATCTCATTAGAACCTATGGTCGAATAGAGCAGCACCTCGGAACATGCACCACATGTTCAAAATATTGGACGAGGCCATTGAATTGGACCATCCACTGTTCCGTTTACCCAGCCACTGAATCCGTGGGGAGGCTTGGTAGACGCCATGAGATAGCAGTTAATGTATACAATAGAAAGATGGGCAACATCCTTCATAGATCGAATGAATTCTCATCAACCAACTATCACAATGCATATGGAGGAAAATTCAAATGTTTTTCAGCAAAGATTGGCTGAAATAAACAGCCTATGCAAATTAAAAGACATGCTAATGGTTAGACTAGTAATCAAAATTATGAAAGACCATCACCAGTACCTCAGTCATGGTATGAGCCTCCTTTGAGGCCTTTGGTAAATCAAAATATCTCATTACCTAACAGCGAAGCCATACAAATTAGTAGATCTGGGCCAACACAAGAAAATGGCATGAGAATGTTTCCAAATCCCTTGTTCGAAGCCATGCCTGGCACAAGGGGGTTCACTAACCCTCTGTTTGAACTCACACCTAGGGGGTTGGAAGGGTTTCTTGTGGCTGGGAGAGAAACAACACATGTTCCTCCTCTTGTAGCACCTTTTGCAGGACAGGCCCAGAGAGGTCAACCATACCTCAATAACAACCAGTACCATATGGACAGCCAGTCCTAAATATACCTCCCTATGGACCAAGAGGACCTCAAGCACATGGGATTCCACCAAACCCTGTGTTTGTTCCTCCAGGAGTAATCCAACAAGCACAGAATATGGTTCATAGGGACCAAATTGCTGATATTGTCAGAGAAATGTGTAGACCTATGGCTCGGGGGTTCAGACTCCTGTATACTGAAAGTCATACCCAGAATGGATAGATATGGTGCATGAATGCCCAAAGGAGTTTAGAATACCAGACTTTGCTCTCTTTTATGGAAATGGAAACTAGTTAATAGTAGAACACATTGCCAGGTTCGCAGGCCAATGTGGTGAATTTACCAATAATGATTATATGAAGTTGAGACTTTTTCCAAATTCTTTAACTGGGGCAGTCTTTGTATGGTATATTAACCTTACACCTGGCTCTATCCAAACTTGGCAGCAGATGGAGGAGGTATTTCATGCCTAATTCTTCCAAACAGAGCCTGAAGTTTCCATGACAGATTTGGCAAGGTTGAGCCAAAGGCCTGATGAGAAGGCTGTTTAATTTATTGCTAGATTCAAAAGAGCACGAAACAAGTGTAGGGTCATTCTACCAGAGCCTGAATTTGTGAGATTGGCTCAAAATGGTTTAGAGTTTAGGCTTCGAGAGAAGTTCGATTCAACTGAGTTTCGAGACTTAGTGGAATTAACCGATAAGGTGTCTAGATATGAATCTTTACTTGAGGAAGAACATGATCGAAGTAATGCATCATATAAGATTTATTATAGGGACCCTAATTATGAAATTGCTGCAGCAGAAATCGTAGGAAAAAAGCCTATGACCTGTGAGGCGTTAATTCAAAAGGACAATACAATAGACCAGTAGTTTAAGAAGATAGACCTTCATAGGAAGTATTCTTTTGATTTAACAAAATTAGATGATATTTTTGATCATTTGATTATAGCAAATTTCCTAAAGTTACCAAATGGAGTTAAGATCCCTACCCCAGAAGAACTTAAAGGGAAAATGTAATGTGAATGGCACAATTCTTGGCCTCATTCAACTAAAAATTGTATTGTTTATCGGGACATGATCCAAGAACAGATTCAAAAGGAAAATTTAAAGTTTCCAGCCAAAGCAGAGAAAGTTATGGGGATTGACACCAACCCATTCCCAGAGATTAGGGAGGCTACAACCAATGTTGGCATGCCAGATTTTCAAAACCTATCCTTGAAGGAATTAGAGGAGGTTAATGTGCAGATGCATGTTGTCAGCCGGACTGTTTTCAAGAAAGATACAGCCTTGCGGACCAAAAGGATGACTCTAGTGAGGAAGCACTGGATAATGACTCTATTGAGACAACTGTCATGCAAAGGATGTGTCTCAGATACAGGTTAAGTTACAAATGGCTGAAAAGGTTCCCAATTAATGGGAAGCAGTATTACAAGGATGCACAGACACACCCTAAGCCAACTAATACTTACAACAAGAGGCCATACCCAATTGGTCCCAGACAACAGCCATTTTCGGCTGGACCACCAGCCACTAGAATGCAATCCAAGGGTAAAAGACCTCTACATGAGTTCAGACCACCCAATCACTATAGGATGTAAGGCAATTATCCTGAGAGAAGGCCTGAATTGGGTTCAAGTCAAGGAATCAGAGCCAGTAATTGGCCTCCAAAGTTAACTTCGAACAAGATGCAAGGCAATTACCCTGAAAGAAGACCTAAAGTAGGCTCTAGACAGGGTGCCAGAGCTAGTGAATAGCCTCAATAGTTAGCTTCGAAGGTGGCTTCAAAGATTGGGAAAGCAAGTTCAGCAACTGAACTAGTGAGTTCATGGGTACCTGGGGTGCTAGATTGGTTTGTCATGCAGAACAAGCTTAAGGAAATACCTGAACAGAGAAATGTCTTTAGAGACAAGGGCATAATGATTAAACCTCTCTTTGTGGCTCTAAATAATTGGATATTACTCAAGCACCCAAAAACAAAGGAACCAAATATGATTCCAGTAATCTCTAGATCTCGAAGGAGGAAGATCCAGTGAAGGTACAGCCAGTACCAAAAGGATCTGAAGAAAAGTGAAGAGAGCTCTTCATTGGCCCAGTCAAAAGGCCAGACAGAGGAAAAAGAAAGTCCAAAATTGGCTCCTCAGAACAAAAGAAGTGTCAACAGATAGCAGTTGGCTAAGGTTCATACTGAACTGAAAGTCAAGGAAAGATCCAGTTTAGCTGGTCTTGAAAAGGCCTTGATGGAAAGCGACAGTAAGACAGAAGGAGAAGTTGAACTAGGCCAAAGAGAAGAAATGGTTGAAGATCAGATGTTTGAAGCCTTTATGGCTGAATAGACCATTTTGGTGGAAAACTCAACAGGAGCAGACCACAAACGAGTTGATTTGAAGGAAGTCACCAGTACTGAGGTACTAGAGTGTAGCATGGAAGATGCTTCTGACATAACTAAACATGTTAGTTTGGAAACGAAACAAGTGCAACCAACAGTTTAGTTTGGCTCATTTCCTCCAGTGTCAGTAAAGATGGTATATATATTGCCACAGGGTTCCAAGCTTGTAGACACCCCATTTTTGACCGTCCTCAAGACTTGGACGTCATCGCTTGAACACTCGGTGATCATCCATGTTTGTGTTCGTCTTGAGTTCCCGGAGGTCTTGGCTACGCGCCTTGCCTCAGGATCTCTCGACTCGAGTGTTTTGTGTCTGGTTTTGCATCAAACACTTGTGCTTTGCCTTGGAGGGGCAGGGAATGGCTTGTGGGCCATCCCCACACTCCACCGGCCATGGCTTGAGGCCACTGGCTGTGTTTTGTTGCCATCGGCCAAATGCTTGGCCGGCCGGCACTATAGATGGCCGGCCGACTATCTTTATTTGGTCAATTGCATTTTTGGCCGGCCGACTACTGTGCATCTGCTTTTGCAGGTATTTTTGTGCAGTTGGCATACACTGTCACCCCCTCCATACACGTGTATGGAGGGATTGCCCTCTTGTTAGCTTCCTTTGGAAGCTTTACAAGACTTATTGTCTATAAAAGAGAACCTCTTCTCTATTGTTCAGGGGTTAGACAACTTAGACAACATTTTCAGAGCTTGAGCTTTAGGATTAGGGTTTACATATATCCTCTATCTCTATATCTCTCTCTCTCTTGTGTTTAGTGTGTGTTTAGTCTCATTTTTGTGCACAAACACCCACCATCACACCTTTTCTTAGTTGCTGAGGTACCAGAGGTCTTTCCTTGAAGCTTTTGGACTGGTTTGGAACCAAAAAAGGCTGCTGGAACATTGTTTGTGTAGAGGGTCTATAAGGGTAAGACTTTTGTCCCTTTTTATCCCATTTTTGCAAAGCTTTTTAGCCTATCTTGCATCTATTTTTGAGCTTAGCATATAACATATAAAAGTCTTGTTTTTGAGTGCTCTAAATAGTTTGTTAAGGGTGTTTTAAGCTTTGGGGTTGTTTGACCCCTCTTAAGGCTTGTTTGGCCATTATTTTGTGCCATTTTGATTGAGCTCCGGGACCATTGTGTTTGGGCCTCCTCACCACTGAAATCTTGAGGGATTTCAGAGGTGAGGATGGTGCCTTAAGGTCCTAGGAAGGAGAGGGCCACCCCCTCTCCTTGTTGTCCTTGAAAAGGGCTATTTTGGCCTCTTGAGGGAGCATCTAGTTTAAGTGTGTGTTGACCATGCCTTGACTGATATTTATGCTTATTTTGCCATGAAATAGCATTGTTACACTTTTACCCTTTGAGAGGCTCGCTGGGCCGAAAACCCGGAAGGGCGACCCAGGCAAAAGTTAGAGCAAGAGAAAAATACAAAAAAAAAAGA
>NW_021025260.1:680857-738185 GCF_004153795.1 Camellia sinensis
AAACAATTGCTCCAGCAGCCTTCTCTAATCAAAACCAGCCCAAGAACACTAAAATCAACCTCAAGGGACCTCAGCTCCAGAGGAGTGGTGTTTTCCTAGTGTGATGTTTGTTTACAATAGTAAGGAACAAGAATGACACTTTTGAAGCACCAAAATGAAGAATCAAGGCCAGATATGATACAAAACTATATCTATGCACTCTAACCCTAAAATTTTCTGAAACCTCTGGAAAGGGATGAGGAAGCTCCCTCTTTATAGAAGTTCAATTCCTTAAGCTTGTTGAGAGCAAGCTAAGCAATTGAATGAAATCCTCCATATACGTGTATGAAGGATGTGAATTGTGTATGCCAGCTGGCATGAAATATCTGCAAAAGCAGATGAACAGAGGCTGCGCCAGAAAAATATGGCCGATCGACCATAACATAAGTGCGACCGCCAAAAAAGGGGTTGCCGATTCGGCCAACACTTTTGTCAATGGTTAAGAAACAAGGCCGATGGCTTCAATGCCTTGGCCGATGGGTTTGAAGGGTGGCCAACAAGCCACCCCTTCCCTCAGAAGCAAAAAAACACAAGTGCTTGGTCCACAACCAGCACAAAATAGATATAGTGAGAGATCTTGAGGCAAGGACGACGACGAGACCCCGAGAACTCAAAACGACACAGCATGGATGATATCGAGTGTTCAAACGATACGTCCAAGTCTTGAGGACGTCAAAAATGGGGTGTCTACAACACGCTTAAATTACTTTATCAACTTTCGCAAAGCCAAAACGCCAATATATATTTTTTGGAAACGCTAATGGACTCTAAAATAGCTAGACGCAGAGGACAAGGAGAAAAGTGATGTCCTGAAGAAGGGTGTGGAGGGGAGAGGTAGAGCACCTGATCTAGAGGATATGTGATACACATCCTATGGAGCACCTATTCATTTAGGAACCATTATGTCGAATAGAGCGCACCTCGGAACTGGCACCACATGTTCAAATATTGGACGAGGCCATTGAATTGGACCATCCCACTGATTTCGTTTACCCAGCCACTGTGAATCCGTGGGGAGGCTCTTGTGAGACGCCATGAGATAGCAGGTTAATGTATACAATAGAAAGATGGGAACATCCTTCTAGATTCGGAATGGAATTTCCATCAACCAACTATGCACAAGCATATGGAGGAAAATTTCAAATGTTTTTCAGCAAGATTGGCTGAAATAAACACCTATGCAAATTAAAAGAATGCTAATGGTTTGTAGAATCAAAATTATGAAAGACATCACCCAGTACCTCAGTCATGGGTATGAGCCTCCTGTTGAGCCTTTGGCTGAAATCAAAATAATCTCATTAGCCTAACTAGCAGAAGCCATACAAATTAGTAGATCTGGGCCCAAACACAAGAAAATGGCATGAGATGTTTCCAATCCTTGGTTCGAAGCCAGGCCTGGCACCAAGGGGGTTCACTAAACCCTCTGTTGAACTCCACCTAGGGGGTGGAAGGGTTTTCTTGTGGCTGGGAAGAGAAACACACATGTTCATCCTGCTTGTAGCACCTTTTTGCAGACAGGCCCAGAGAGTCAACATACCTCAATAACAACCAGTACCTTAGGACAGCCAGTCTAAATATACCTCCCTATGGACCAAGAGGACCTTCAAGCACATGGGATTCCACCAACCCTGTGTTTGTTCCTCCAGGAGGTAATCCAACAAGCACAGACATATGTTCATAGGACCAAATTGCGATATTGTCAAGGAAATGTGTAGACCTATGGCTCGGGGGTTCAGACTCCTGTGATACTTAGAAGTCATACCAATGGATAGAATGGTGCTGAATGCCAAAGGAGTTTAGTACCAACGACTTTGCTCTCTTTTTATGGAACATGGAAACTAGTTTAATAGTTAGAACACATTGCCAGGTTCGCAGCCAAATGTGGTGAATTTACCAATAATGAATATATGAAGTGGACTTTTTCCAAATTCTTTATACTGGGGCAGTCTTTGTATGGTATATTAACTTACACCTGGCTCTATCCAAACTTGGGCTAGGCGATGGGAGGAGGTATTTCATGGCCTAATATCTTTCCAAACAGAGCCTTGAAGTTTGCATGAAGATTTGGCAAGGTTGAGCCAAAGGCCGGTGATAAAGGCCTGTTTAATTTATTGCTAGATTCAAAAGAGCACGAAACAAGTGTAGGGTCATTCTACCAGAGCCTGAATTTGTGAGATTGGCTCAAATGGTTTAGAGTTTAGGCTTCGAGAGAAAGTTCGATTCAACTGAGTTTCGAGACTTAGTGGAATTAACCTGATAGGTGTCTAGATATGAAATCTTTAACTTGAGGAAGAACATGATCGAAGAATGCATCATATAAGAATTTATTATAGGGACGCCTAATTATGAAATTGCTGCAGCAGAAATCGTAGGAAAAAAGCCTATGACCTGTGAGGCGGTTAATTCAAAAGGAAATAACAATAGGACAGTAAGTTTAAGGAAGAATAGACCTTCATAGGAAGTATATCTTTGATTTAGACAAATTAGATGATATTTTTGATCATTCTGGATTATAGCAAATTTCCTTAAAGGTTACCATGGAGTTAAGATCCTACCCCAGAGAACTTAAAGGGAAAAATGTAATGTGAATGGCACAACTTCTTGGCCCATTCAACAAAATTGTAATTGTTTATCGGGACTATGATCCAAGAACAGATTCAAAGGAAAATTTAAAGTTCCAGCCAACAAGCAGAGAAAGTTATGGGGATTGACACCAACCCATTCCCAGAGATTAGGGAGGCACAACCGCAATGTTGGCAGCCAGATTTGTCAAAAACCTATTCCTTGAAGGAATTAAGGAGGTTTAATGTGCAGATGCATGTTGTCAGCCGACTGTTTTCAGAAAGATACAGCCTTGCGGACCAAAAAGGAATGATCTAGTGAGGAAGACATGGATAATGATCTATTTGAGACACTTCATGCAAAAGGATGTGTGCTCAGAATACAGGTTAAGTTACAAATGCTGAAAAGGTTCCCAATTCAACTGGGAAGGCCAGTATTACAGGATGCACAGACCACACCCTAAGCCAACTAATACTTACAACAGAGAGGCCATACCCAATTGGCCCAGACAACAAGCGCATTTTCGGCTGGACCACAGCCACTAGAAGCAATCCAAGGGTAAAAGACCTCTACATGAGTTTTCAGACCACCAATCACTTAGGATGTAGGCAATTATCCTGAGAAGAAGGGCCTGAATTGGGTTCAATCAAGGAATCAGAGCCAGTAATATGGCCTCCAAAGTTAACTTCGAACAAGATGCAGGCAATTACCCTGAAAGAAGACCTAAAGTGGCTCTAGACAGGGTGCCAGAGCAGTGAATAGCCTCAATGTTAGCTTCGAAGGTGGCTTCAAGATTTGGGAAAGCAAGTTCAGCAACTGAACTAGTGAGTTTCAGGGTACCTGGGGTGCAGAATTGGTTTGATATGCAGAACAGCCTTAAGGAAATAACGCAACAGAGAAAATGTCTTTAGGAGACAAGGGCATTATGATTAAACCTCTCTTTGGTGGCTCTAAATAATTGCGATATTACTCAAGCACTCCAAAAAACAAAAGGAACCAAATTATGATTCGTAAATGCTCTAGATCTCGAAGGAGGAAGATCCAGTGAAGGTCAGCCAGTACCAAAAAGGTCTGAAAAAGTGAAGAGAGCTCTTCATTGGCCCAGTCAAAAGGCCAGACAGAGGAAAAAGAAGTCCAAAATTGGCTCCTCAGAAACAAAAGAAGTGTCAACAGATTAGCAGTTGGCTAAGGTTCATACTGAACTGAAAGTCAAGGAAAGATCCAGTTTAGCTGGTCTTGAGAAAGGGCCTTGATGGAAGCGCAGTGAAACAGAAGGAGAAGTTGAAACTGCCAAAGAGAAGAAATGGTTGAAGAATCAGTGTTTGAAACGCCTTTGATGGCTGAATAGATCCATTTTGGTGGAAAATCAACAGGAGCAGACCACAAAACGAGATTGATTTGAAGGAAGTCACCAGTACTGAGGTACTAGAGTGTAGCATGGAAGAGGCTTCTGAATAACTAAAACATGTTAGTTTGGAAACGAAACAAGTGCAACCACAGTTTAGTTTGGCTCATTTCTCCAGTGTCAGTAAAGATGGTATATATATTGCCACAGGGTTCCAAGCTTGTAAACCCCATTTTTGGACCGTCCTCAAGACTTGGACGTCATCGCTTGAACACTCGGTGATCATCCATGTTTTGTGTTCGTCTTGAGTTCCCGGAGGTCTTGGCTACGCGCCTTGCCTCAGGATCTCTCGACTCGAGTGTTTTGTGTCTGGTTTTGCATCAAAACACTTGTGCTTTGCCTTGGAGGGGCAGGGAATGGCTTGTGGGCCATCCCCACACTCCACCGGCCATTGGCTTGAGGCCACTGGCTGTGTTTTTGTTGCCATCGGCCAAATGCTTGGGCCGGCCGGCACTATAGATGGCCGGCCGACTATCTTTATTTGGTCAATTGCATTTTTGGCCGGCCGACTACTGTGCATCTGCTTTTGCAGGTATTTTTGTGAGTTGGCATACACTGTCCCCCTCCATACAACGTGTTATGAGGGATTGCCCTCTTGTTTAGCTTCCTTTGGAAGCTTTACAAGACTTATTGTCTATAAAAGAGACCTCTTCTCTATTGTTCAGGGGTTAGGACAACTTAGACAACATTTTCAGAGCTTGAGCTTTAGATTAGGGTTTACATTATCCTCTATCTCATATATCTCTCTCTCTCTTGTGTTAGTGTGTGTTAGTCGTCATTTTTGTTGCACAAACACCCACCATCACACCTTTTCTTAGTTGCTGAGCGTACCAGAGGTCTTTCCTTGAAGCTTTTGGACTGGTTTTGGAACCAAAAAAGGCTGCAGGAACATTGTTTTGTGTAGAGGGTCTATAAGGGTAAGACTTTTGATCCCTTTTTATCCCATTTTGCAAAGCTTTTTAGCCTATCTTGCATCTATTTTGAGCTTAGCATATAACATATAAAAGTCTTGTTTTTTGTCTGCTCTAATAGTTTATTAAGGGTGTTTTAAGCTTTGGGGTTGTTTGACCCCTCTTAAGGCTTGTTTTGGCCTTTGTTATTGTGCCATTTTGGTTGACTCCGGGACCATTGTGTTTGCCCTCACCACTGAAATCTTGAGGGATTATCAGAGGTGAGGATGGTGCCTTGAGGTCCTAGGAAGGAGAGGGCCACCCCCTCTCCTTGTTGTCCTTGAAAAGGGCTATTTTGGCCTCTTGAGGAGCATCTAGTTTAGTGTGTGTTGACCATGCCTTGACTGATATTTATGCTTATTTTTCCATGAAATAGCATTTGTGTTGAGTTGGTTTGGACACACCTTGCATTGCTTTGCATACATGTCTTGTAATGCCATCATTAGCCTTAACATGCATCTAGGCTTTGACCCTTGTTCAAGCATGTTTTAGGCCCTGCTTTGTGAAGCTTTTGTTACTTGTTTTTCCATGCTTAAGGTTTGCCTTTAGTTGTTTTGGTTGACCATGGCATGCATTGCATAGCCCTTTACATGTTAGCTTGTAGGCTTTAAATGTGTGAAGTGTTGAGCATGCATTGTTTGATTTATTTCAGTGGTTTTGACACGCACTTATAACATCATTTCAGTCCTCATGACATGCTTGCATGCTTGCCTTTGATGCCTCTTTGATGCCTTATGAGGTTGTGCCTTATGCTCCATGTTTGGTCATTGTGCATGCCCTTGAATTTTAAGTCATTTAGATACCATCTAAGTGGTCTTTAGGCTTTGTTTTAATATGTAAAACTCTATTTTTGGTCATTTAATTCATGCCATGTTTGGTTTTGCTAAGGGTAGCTCAATACCTCTTAGCTTGCCTTGAGTTTTGGACCTCTAATTGCATGCTTATACTTGTTCTTGTTGGCTTGGTTTGGACCATTTTTAACATGATTTTCAGAGCTTATGTTGCATGTCATTAGTCCATGTTTTTGTGCTTACAAGTTGTCTTCATATGCTTAAGTGTTGGACCAAATTTGCATGCATGCGTGTGTGTGTGTTGGACCTCACTCCATAGTGTTGGCCACTGATTTTGGCAAGCTTGCAAGCTACCCATGTTAGTTTAAGCCTACCCCTTTGCATGTTGTTGTATGTCCACCTTGTATGTTGTTTGCATATTTGTGTGTTGTTGCATGATTGGAGTTGCATGATTGAATGAAGTCACATGCTTGCTTGCATGCTTGAACACCCACATTGTGGCTTGCATACTTGTTAGTTGCATTGTCTCATGCCCTATGTCTTGCATGACCATTGTATGCCTTGTATGCTTCTTAGCATTGTCCATGTTGCATACTAGTCGACATGCTAGGATTGCATTGCATTGGCATGCATGCTTCGCCTCTTGAATTTGTTGTGATAGAGGTTGAGTTCAATTTGCTTGATTATGTGCATTGCATTCCATATCACATGTACACTTAATTCTTTGAGCATCATGCATGAAAATGCGTGATTGGTGGCCCGAGAATCGAGGCCCATCCTCCTTTGAGTCATAAATATGATAAGGAATGTGGTTTGGTGCATACATTGCTTGAAATGCATTGCCATGCCAAGTTCTGTCCTCTGCTGCTGTCAAACTAGTTTTTGCAGGAAGTTTTGGCCGGCCGGCCATCCATAGTTGGCCGATGGATTATTTTGTGGCCGGTGACCATCATACATGGCCGGTGACCAATCCCTTCAGCCGGTGGTGTTCTACAGCACTCAGAGAAGCAACTTGGGACTTGTGCAGTCTTCAGAGGAGGATAACAGCCAAAGCAGAGGCAGCTTGTGCATGACAGTGACTTCCGAGCGAAATCGAGCACGGCATCGCATTGGACCCTCTTCCCGAGGCTGTTTATGCTTAATAGATTAATTAATTTGCTTAATAAGTAGGTGGTCTGTAATATTTAATTATCTTGTTAGTTAGTTAAATTGTATTATTCTTTCGGTCCTCCGAGTGAGGGCTAACTTGTAATAAGTATGGGTGCGTGTGTGCATGTCTTCCAATCCCCCACTTCTTTCTCCCTTTTACTTACCTGCTTTTGATGGTTAGTATTAGGGCATATTTAAATTAGCATACCTTATGCTATGCATGCGTGCATCCATACATTTGTCCTGCATGCACCGGGCTCGGTACATCACATTAAATGCACTTGTATTTCAATTCCAAGTTGAATACCTGTTAGTTGCAGCATTTCACATGCCATCATTAGGATAGCCGAGCCTATTATAGTTGCATCTTGCATGTGTTGCATTAGCCATCTCAACATGAACTAGGGTCATGCACATGATTACTAACTAGCTTCTGTTCTGGCTTGGAGTACTCGGTAAGCATTTATGCTTTAGCATACCGCATGCATGTGAGTGTTGCCATAATAGCATGATTACCATGAGGCTAGCTGCTTATGTGATATAAATGCTTGAATGCCTGTGGATGGAGGTTGAATTAACTAAATTGGGATACGCATTAAAACTGTGAGTTTCAAGCCCACTAGGTAGTGGCAAAATTATCTTTTCTAAAGCCCACTTGAGGGTGGCGGAAATCTACATTTTAGCCTACTTGTGATAGCAACCATTTTCAAACAAGCATGAAATGTTTTGTTCCAATTTAGGCGATTTGGTCTATACCTTGTTTACTGTGCGCATAACATAGTAATTCTAGGCTAATAACTGGAATAAGAACACATAACGTTTTCAAAAAACGGATATCACGGTTAGTAGAGACCGATCTTTGATCGGGCGAGAGGGGGTGCTCATAGCTGACCTTCCCCAATCGTACGCAAGTTCCCGAGTCGAGGCAACTTTGGTGATGACGGACACGTGGCCTTTGGCAACCGAGTCAGGGTTTCCTAATCCCCCAAAATAAAATATTCTCCCATTTTAAAATATTTAGGTGGCGACTCTGTATCTGGCAAAGCAGTCCATGTTTGGCACTACTTTTTCAAAATCTGTTTTCTCAAAACGATTTGCCAGATTTGGACTCTTTGGTTCAGATTAAGAACCATGACAATTTGAGAGTCCTGAACTGTAGCGAGCCCAATAATGAACAGAACGGGACTCGTCCTCCCAGGGCATTCGGGGACGTCTACAATGCTGCAGATGGAAACTAAGAAGGTCGGGAAGATGGCCCTATTCTAGTTTCTAGTGAAGATTCACAAGTTAGCATGATTCAAGATGAGTCTAAAGTGGCTACACCAATGGAAACTGAAGATGAAAGTGAGGAGGTGAGTATTAATCTCTCGTATCCCTTCGAGTACCCTACAACATCTATGACGCAGCATGTTAAGCCCTTATATATCAAGGCTTATTTCGATGGGATACAAATGAACATGGTGTTAGTGGATAATGGGACAGCAGTGAACCTGCTTCCGAAGTCCTCTTTGAAGAAATTGGGAAAAAGAAACCCCAAATTAATTCCAACCAGCACAACCATTGCTGGTTTCGCCAGGGATAAGCAGATGGCTCAGGGCATCCTAGCCATCAACTTGAGTGTGGGAACCAGAGATTGCATGACAGCATTCTTTGTTATAAATAGTAATGCCAAGTATAATGCTTTACTTGGCAGAGATTGGATCCACACCAACAAATTTGTGCCTTCCTCTCTACATCAGAAAATAATGATGGCCCTATGCAATGGAGAGACAGAGGAGATCAATGCAGACCCTCAACCCTTTATCACTTGTGCTGACTTTGTGGAGGCCAAGTTATATATTGAAAGAGTGACACCATTCAATATATTAAGGAAACCTGATGGAATAGCCAAAGTGACGACTGATGAAGAAGTAGCACACCTGAATCACTTAGTATAGGAGAGTGCTGATGAAGAGTTCATCACCAAGGATGACAATGATGCCTAGTTGTAGGCAAGAAGATAAGACCCAAGAAGCCAGACCCTTGGCCTTAGTCAAGTTTTCAACATTGGACATAAAGTCAATAGTCCAGAAGATTCAGAAACAAGAGAGGGAAGCCATGGTGGTTAGCTATAATCAGGAGTAACAAAAGGCCAAGCCTTTGGCGCAACAAAAGGCCAAGCCTTTGGCCCTTGATAAGTACTATGCATTGGACATTGAAACAAAAGCCCAGGAAATATAGGAAGAAGAAGCGTTATGGACAGATTTTGTCTACGAGAAAAAAGGCAAATATGTTAAACCAGAGAAGGTGGGAGTAGAACAAAACAAAGAAGTTGCTTCGAAGGCCGAAGAAGTCAAAGGAGAAGCATTAATAAGTGCTCAAGTACAAGACCCCTTGGAAGAAGTCAATTTAAGGGAAAGCTTTGCATAGCAACCCACTTATATCAATGCTTGGTTAAGTACTCTTGACAGGAACCAATTGTTGGTAGTCCTAAAGAAATATTAGGATTATTTTGTGTGGTCTTATAATGAACTGGCAAGATTGGATAGGTCATTAGTGAACCATAGGCTCCCTATGAAGCCTAACTTCAAACCACATAAACAGAAACGAAGACAGTTGAGCCCAGAACTTGTTCAGAAAGTGAATAAGGAAATTCTCAGACTCTTTAAAGCAGGCTTCATTAGAATAACCAGGTATGTTGAATGGTTGTCTAACATTGTGCTTGTGGTTAAAAAGAATGGTAAGATGAGGGTATGCATCGATTTTAGAAATCTAAATTTGGCAACTCCAAAAGATGAATACGCCATGCCTATAGTGGATCTATTGGTAGATAGTTCAGCAAGACACATGATTTTGTCTTTGATGGATGCGCATTTTGGTTACAACCAGATCTGCATTGCAGAGGAGGATATCCACAAGACAGCATTCAAGTGTTTTGGGAATATTGGCACATTCGAATGGGTAAAAATGCCATTTGGTCTAAAGAATGCTAGAGCAACATATCAAAGGGCGATGAATATTATTTTTCATGATCTTATTGGAGGATACCTTGAGTGTTACATTGATGATATTGTTGTAAAGTCCCAGTCTATGGAGGAACACTTAGTTCACTTGGTAGCAGCTTTTGAAAGAATGAGAAAGTTCAAGTTAAAGCTTAATCCTTTCAAATGTGCTTTTGGTGTGTCAGCTGGAAACTTTTTGGGGTATGTTGTACACCAGAAGGGGATACAGATTGATCAGAATAAACCCAAAGCCATCATTGAGGCCAAACCTCCATCAAGTAAGAAAGAAATACAAAAGTTCCTTGGTCAGGTTAATTTTCTTTGAAGATTTATTTCGAACACAGTAGGGAAAACTAAAGTATTTTCTTCTTTGTTAAAGTTGAAAGATGAAGAGGAGTTTGTGTGGGCAGCAGAGCATCAAGCTTCTTTCGAAGGAATTAAAGCCTACTTGGCCAAGCCTCCAGTGTTGATGCTGCCAAGGAGTGACAAGCCCTTGAAGTTATACATTACTGCAGCAAAAGATTCATTGAGAGTTTTCCTAGCCCAGGACAATGAAGAAGGCAAGAAGCAAACAGTTTATTACCTTAGTACGTTTTTAAATTCTTGTGAATGTAAATACTCAGCTGTAGAAAAGTTATGCCTTGCATTGTACTTTGCAGCAATGAAATTAAGATATTATCTTTTGCCTACTGTTGTCTTGGTATTGCAACCACAGACTTGGTTAAGTATATGTTATCTAGACCTATGTTGAGAGGAAGAATTGGCAAATGGATATTAGTTTTATCAGAATTTCATCTAGAATATGTCCGCCAAAAGGCAGTAAAATGACAAGTTTTGGCTAACTTCTTGGCAAATCATCTATCCTGAAACCATGTGTGACTTCTACCCTCTGTGGTGACTTAATTACAACACCAATCCCAATCAGACCATTGGCCTTTGATTCGTCGAACCACATCTACCATAGCTCAACATTGACCATACCAAGATCCATTATCTCCTAGCTTTCTATCCAGATAGTACTTTCACTTCCCAGCTCTACACTTTTCATACCTTTTTTTAGGCAAGGTATCCCTATTTTTTTATGCCCGGGCTTACTCCATATCTACCTCATCTAACCTTTACCTCAGCCCAATTTACTCCTCCCTACAGTGCTGGTTGCTCCTTAATCACCTGAGAAGGCCCCAATTGTCACCTCATCAGTGATAGATGTTACTCCTAGAGAAGATACTGGTAGCTTACCAATTTCTTGTCCACCACCACCATCCAGCTCCAGTTCCTCTTCCCTTGATCTGCTGGTGGCCAGGACTATAGATATTGCCAGGGACACTTCAACCCTTTTTCTAATCCCCATGTAGCCATCTTTTCCAGACCTTTCTGCACCTTCAATGTCAGTGGAAGAGATGGACATTTTTTAAGCCCGACTGGCTAGCCTTTTCGACACACCTTTAACCACTCCAACAGCCAGTAGTGAAGTTGAGCCATTGGCCCTTGCAGACTCCTTCTTGGAAATTTTTGAGAGCTCCCCAACCATCAGCACAGTTTCTTTGCTTCCATTGGATTTAGGCACATGTTTGGAATTGCTGACATTATTTTCAAGGATCCCATTTGAAGCCTTACAAAGACCCATACTTAAGAATGGTTTCCTCCCATTCTGCAAAGTCATTGAGCAATCCAATATGGCTATTTCAAGCCACTTATCCCAGACAGTAGCTACCATAGATTTCTATGTCAACATCTGCCACATTACTAAAGCTGCAGAAGAGAAGCTATTGAAAGACAAGGAATTTGTTTCCCATATACATACTGAGGTATCTGAATTAAAGGCATAACATTCCTCTGCTTCTCAGTTTCAAATCCAGCTTTTGGAGAAAAAGGCCCAATTAGAAGATGAGTTAGCAGTAGTTAATCTAGCCTTGGATCGAACTGCTACAAAGTTACAAATTATCAATCAAGGGCTAGTTGTCCGTAGGCAAGACATAGCTACAACCACTTAGTTGTTCCCATCCCTTAGGAGTAGAGAATCAATTATAAGGGAACAACTGAAGCATTGTACTGATTTTTGGGCCAATCTATGGCTGCATATACTTAACTCTTTATGAAATGAAATCCATATTTATTGTTTGAGTGTTTTCATGCTTATTTTGTTTAGCATTTCTCAAAATTCACGTGTTTCCCACATAGTTAGATAATCAAGCTTCAAATATCTGCCACTGATTTTCTTGGGATATACATAACCATTTAGATTTCTCAGATGGTATGCTCTCCCATGCAAAACTCTATGGACTTGATATGGTCCTTCCTAATTAGGTGACCACTTACCAAATTTATGGCTTTTAATTCCTATTAGGACTATTATTTTCCACATCAAATCACCTTTATCAAAGCTAATATGCTTAACTTTCTTATTATAGCTTTTGGTTGCCTTTGTCTTTTGGAACATAATATTATTTAATGCCAGAATTCTAGCTTCATCTATATTCTCTAATTCCAAGAACATGCTCTGATGGTATTGTTCAGAAGTTAACTGATCCTGACATTTCACCCTCATGGACCTAATATTAATCTTCATAGGCAACACTGTATCATATCCATATACTAAGGCATAAGGAGTGACTCATGTACTTGATTTTGGAAAAGGTCCTCTAAGTCCACAATACATCCAACAACAAGTTATGCCAATCCCTAGGATTGTATTCCACAACTCACTGTATTCCTTTTTTCAAGAACTTGTTAGATGATTCTGCCTTACCATTTGCTTGTGCATAATAAGGGGTGGAATTAATAAAACTAATTCCAAACTCTATTGTGAAAGATTTTACCATCTTTCCATCAAATACAGTCTCATTATCTATAGTTATGGTATGTGGGATGCCAAACCTGTGAATAAGATCCTTAATAAATCCAATAAGTTCAGTTTAATCCATAACCTTATATGGTTTAGCTTCGACCCACTTAGTGAAGTAATCTGTGGCCACTAGGATAAAACAATGGTGCTTCGAAAAGGGTGGATGTATTTTCCCTATCATAACCATAGCCCAACCTCTAAATGGTCAAGGCTTTACAATTGTGTGCAAATCAATTATTGGTACATATCTTATCATGCCATGCTTTTGGCAAGCCTGACAACCTCTAGCATACTGTAGACAATCTTTAAGGATGGTTGGCCAATAATAAGAATGTCTTCGAAGCAACTATCTCATCTTTATACCAGGCTGATGGGCACCACAAATGTCTTCATGTACTTTAGCCATGTCTGTCAATGCCTCATTCAGCCCTAGGCATTCCAATAATAACCCATCTACTCTCCTTTTGTAAAGAGCATTACCATACACTATGTATTACATAGATTGTAATTTAATCTTCTTGCTGGTCTTTGAAGATGGGCCAGTTAAGTACTGCATGATTGGATGCCTCTAATCTTGATCTTGTAAGTCATTATGATTGACTTCCAACACAACATCCATTTTAGCTAAATGTGGTATTAATTTTGATATGTTGCTTGACTTATGTTCAATTGAGTGTCATCCCTTATTCTGAAATTTGAAACCTTCTGAGCTACATCATGGGCTTTTTTATTCATGAACCTTGGGATATAAGTCACATTTGCTATATGAAACTAAGAAAACAAATGTAATGCAACAACATATTATGGTAACATGCTTGCACTTTGACATTTAAAAATTCTTTTCACTTGGTTGACCACCAATTGAAAATCTCCAAATATATCAACTGCATGAGCTTGTAATCCAACAAGCATTTCCAGTCCCATTAATAAAGCTTTATATTCAGCTTGATTATTGGAACAAGTGGTTTCATCTATCCTGAAACCATGTGTGACTTCTACCCTCTGTGGTGACTTAATTACAACACCAATCCCAATCAGACCATTGGCCTTTGATTCGTCGAACCACATCTGCCATAGCTCAACATTGACCATACCAAGATCCATTATCTCCTAGCTTTCTATTGGCATGGATGATTTGCCAAGAAGTTAGCCAAAACTTGTCATTTTACTGCCTTTTGGGGGACATATTCTAGATGAAATTCTGATAAAACTAATATTCATTTGCCAATTCTTCCTCTCAACATAGGTCTAGATAACATATACTTAACCAAGTCTGTGGTTGCAATACCAAGACAACAGTAGGCAAAAGATAATATCTTAATTTCATTGCTGCAAAGTACAATGCAAGGCATAACTTTTCTACAGCTGAGTATTTACATTCACAAGAATTTAAAAACTTACTAAGGTAATAAACTGTTTGCTTCTTGCCTTCTTCATTGTCATGGGCTAGGAAAACTCTCAATCAATCTTTTGCTGCAGTAATGTATAACTTCAAGGGCTTGTCACTCCTTGGCAGCATCAACATTGGAGGCTTGGCCAAGTAGGCTTTAATTCCTTCGAAAGAAGCTTGATGCTCTGCTGCCTATACAAACTCCTCTTCATCTTTCAACTTTAACAAAGAAGAAAATACTTTAGCAGTGTTTAATGAACTTATGTTCTTTCTTTATTTTATTTTCTACCCTATCAAAGCTAGGTTGTTGCAGCAGGTATGCTCTTATATGGTGAAAAAGCTATTCAGCTTTCAGCTCAAACTCTATCTCTTTCAAGCCTTGTTCCATTTCATCCATATTTAAATCATCCCAGTACGCTAAATCCTTATTCTTGAAGTCATCATATTCTTTAATAAGGTTCTCTGCCTCGTATTGAGTCTGAATTTGATTGGCTGTGATTTTGTTCAAAGAGTCACTAGGATGGTTCTCCACTCACCCCATTCCGTGTAATCCCCGTGTTTGGAGATGTATTCCAGCACATTATGTTGTTTGTACGCTCCTTGTACATTCGGATAGAAATGGCGACTGGTTCGATCGTGAGTAACGTCAAAGAACCGTTCATTCTGCGTCTGAAAACGGTATGGAAATTGCACAAGGGCATGGAGGTGTGGTTGCCCATCCTCGTGCAATTCATGTGCAACCCTCACATAATTTGGTGGCCTGGTTGTGAACAGCGCTCTAATTTTCTCTAATAATCTCTCTTTAGGTATAGAACACTGGGCATATGTCAGGAAGATGTTCTTGTTTTGTACTCTAAAACGACGTCGCATTGATGCCATAACTCACTCTCAAATGACCAACAAGGTTTAGATGATGCAGATGATCCCTTACAGGCTGAGACAGGTGATGAGACTCTTGAGCAGTTGGCAACACCAGAGATACCACGAGATGTTCCAACCAGGAGGTCAGCTAGAGACCAACATCCTTCCACTTGGCTGTTGTTGAATACTTTGGACACAACAGTTATTAATGGCGGCCGATATGTAATTTCATCTGGAAACGACGATGTTTGGAAAGCCAATGTTGCTTTCAGTTTGCAGTATTTGACACCATCGTTGATGTTTGTTTGTAGCAATTTGTATGACCCTGTCCATGGGCATCCTTTCTTATCTGCGGCAGCATAGGCGTTTCCAAAATATGTTATGTCTACTGGGCATGTAACTGGAAATGTAAAGCGGGCCTGTAATTGATCATCCGCTCGTAGCCGTGTGTCTCGTATTTCGACTTCGACGCGGCCGGTGGAATTAAACGGACACTGTGGTCTGTAGCTTAGCTTGCATTTGTCAATCATCATAGACTTAAACGTGAGTTTTTGCCACACTGTATCGCCTATCTTTGCATTGTAGATTGGTATATTGGATACTGGTACGTTTGATGTGGCATCTATGATTTGGGTTTCCAAATCGCCCTCTTCATTTTCTTGGAGATTATCTGTAAGATCGGCTTGTTGGATTTCTTCCGACATTATGATAGCGCAGTGATCTGTTAGAATTGTCAGGGACACAATTCTCATATTGGGCATCAATGGCTAATGCATGTTCTTATATATCCTATTTCATGGAGTTGGGAGAATAATTAATTTAAAACGCGTTGTCTAAAATGACGTCGCATTGATGCCATAACTCACTCTCAAATGACGTCACTTACTCTCTCGGATGACGCAGTCTACCGCGAACACCTCGAGATGTGGACTCTATTTGGGTTGTAGTTGATAGACTGACTATGTCTGCACATTTTTTACTAGTTAGAACTACATTTAATGCTTATAGACTGGCTACAATATATGTTGATGAAATTGTCCGTTTACACGGAGTTCCGGTATCTATTGTGTTGGATAGAGATTCGAAATTTGTATCTAGACTGTGGAAGAGTTTGCAGGAAGCTATGAGGATAGAACTGAGATTTAGTACTACATTCTATCCACAGACAGGTGGACAATCAGAACGGACCATACAAACATTAGAAGATATGCTGTGAATGTGTGTCTTAGATTTTCAAGGGAGTTGGGAAGACTATTTACCACTAGCAGAGTTTGCATACAATAACAGTTTCCACTCCAGTATCGGTATGGCACCATACGAGGCTTTGTATGGTAGAAGGTGTAGATCACCAATTCGAAGGGAATTCAAATTCATCCTTTTGGGCTTGAGAATTGAAGACTTAGGTGATTTCGAAAACCTTAAATGAGGTGCTTAAGTTAAACTAATATCGTCAAGCTAATATTACTTAGAAATTCTCTTTCTTACAAGCTAAACATGGTGAGTTTGATTCAAACTTGGCCACTTAAGCAAATGAAACAATTGGTGAGTTAAGCTAATTAGTTCCGAGAACAAACTACAGAAAGATGGAGAAGGACGCCAAAGACAATTGAGCCCTTAAACTCTTTCAATCTTGCAAGCACGTCATACCACAATAGAACAGTTGGCGAAAGAAAGTGAAAATAGCCAGAAAATTAAAGTAATTCAATTCAATCCCTTCTCGAGACTGGAGAATTGAACACTTAGGTGATTTAGAAAACCTTAAATGAGGTGCTTAATATAAACTAATATCGTTGAGCTACAACTACTCAGAAAATTATGTTTTCATAGAGGCTACGCAGGGTTAGTTTGAGTTAAACTTGGCCACTGAAGCAAATGAAACAATTAGTGGCGTAAGCTAATTAGTTCCAAGAACAACAAAATAGAGAAGGATGGAGAAGGACGGAGAAACTTAGAGAGAAACTCTCTTCTTGAGAGCTAGAAGAGAAAGTTAGGGAAGAGAGAGAGAGAAATAGGAAGAAAATCAAAGGGAATTCAAATTCATCCTTTTGGACTTGAGAATTGAACACCTAGGTGATTTATAAAACCTTAAACGAGGTGCTTAAGCTAAACAAAAAACATTAAGCTACATTTACTCAGAAAATTCTCTTTCTTAGAGGCTAAGCAAGGTTAGTTTGTGTTAAACTTGGCCGCTTGAACTAATAAAACAATTTGTGGCCTAAGCTAATTAGTTCGCAGAACAAAATAGAGAAGGACGGAGAATGTTAGAGAGAAACTTTCTTCTTGGGAGGTAGAAGGGAAAGTTAGAGAAAAGAAAGAGAAACAGCAAGAAAATCAAAGGGAATTCAAATTCACCCTGTTGGACTTGAGAATTGAACAATTGGGAGCTTTAGAAAACCTTAAACGAGGGGCATAAGTTAAAACTATTATCGTGAAGCTACAATTACTCATAAAATTCTCTTTCCTAGAGGCAAAGCAATGTTAGTTTGAGTTAAACTTGGCCACAGAAGAAAATGAAACAATTATTGGCCTAAGCAAATTAGTTCCTAGAACAAAACAAAGATGGATGGAGAAAGATAGAGACAGAGGCATTCTTCTTTAGCGCTAGGAGAGATTGTTAGAGAAAAGAAAGTGAAACAGGAAGAAAATCAAATGGAATTCAAATTCATCAATTTGGACCTAAGAATTAAACACAAAGGTGATTCTGAAAACCATAATGAGGGGCTTAAGTAAAACTAATATCGTTAAGCGACAATTACTAAGAAAATTCTCTTTCTCCGATGGAAAGCAAGGTTAGTTTGAGTTAAACTTGGACAGTTAAGCTAATGAAACAATTAGTGGCATAAGCTAATTAGTTTCTAGAACCAAATAGGGAAGGATGGAGAACGACGGAGAAAGTTAGAGAGAAACTTTCTTCTAGAGAGGTTAAAGGGAAAGTTAGAGAAAAGAAAGAGAAATGGCAAGAAAATCAAAGGGAATTCAAATTCATCCTTTTGGACATGAGAATTGAACACTTATGTGATTTAGGAAAACTTAAATGGGGTGCTTAAGTTAAGCGGAAATCGTTAAGCTACAATTACACAGAAAATTCTCTTTCTTATAGGCTAAGCATTGTTAGTTTGAGTTAAACTTGGCCGCTTGAGCTAACGAAACAATTTAGTGGCCAAAGCTAATTAGTTTCTAGAAAAAAATCGAGAAGGACGGACAAAGTTAGGGAAAAACTTTACTCTAGAGAGCTAAAAGAGAAAGCTAAAGAAAAATAAGAGATATCAGAAGAAAATCAAAGGTAATTCAAATTCACCGATTTGGACTTGAGAATTGACCGCATACCGAATAAGTGTCCGAGTGCGCAAATCCTAATGCTCGAGAAATGGCAAGTAAATACTATAATTACATATCTACCATCATCCAAGAGGGTCCGAATAAGTGTCCGAGTGTTTAAACCCGAATGCATGAGAAATGGCAAATAAACACCATAATTACATATCTGCCGTCATACAAGAGGGTCTGAATAAGTGTCCATTTTATTCACAACCAGGCCACCAAATTATGTGAGGATTGCACATGAATTGCACGAGGATGGGCAACCACACCTCCATGCCCTTGTGCAATTTCCATACCGTTTTCAGACGCAGAATGAACGGTTCTTTGACGTTACTCACGATCGAACCAGTCGCCATTTCCATCCTAATGTACAAGGAGCGTATAACCAACAGAATGTGCTGGAATACATCTCCAAACACGGGGATTTAAGTGGCTTGAAATAGCCATATTGGATTGCTCAATGACTTTGCAGCATTGGAGGAAACCATTCTTACGTATGGGTCTTTGTAAGGCTTCAAATGGGATCCTTGAAAATAATGTCAGCAATTCCAAACATGTGCCTAAATCCAATGGAAGCAAAGAAACTGTGCTGATGGTTGGGGAGCTCTCAAAAATTTCCAAGAAGGAGTCTGCAAGGGCCAATGGCTCAACTTCACTACTGGCTGTTGGAGTGGTTAAAGGTGTGTCGAAAAGGCTAGCCAGTCGGGCTTAAAAAATGTCCATCTCTTCCACTGACATTGAAGGTGCAGAAAGGTCTGGAAAAGATGGCTACATGGGGATTAGAAAAAGGGTTGAAGTGTCCCTGGCAATATCTATAGTCCTGGCCACCAGCAGATCAAGGGAAGAGGAACTGGAGCTGGATGGTGGTGGTGGACAAGAAATTGGTAAGCTACCAGTATCTTCTCTAGGAGTAACATCTATCACTGATGAGGTGACAATTGGGGCCTTCTCAGGTGATTAAGGAGCAACCAGCACTGTAGGGAGGAGTAAATTGGGCTGAGGTAAAGGTTAGATGAGGTAGATATGGAGTAAGCCCGGGCATAAAAAAATAGGGATGCCTTGCCTAAAAAAAGGTATGAAAAGTGTAGAGTTGGGAAGTGAAAGTACTGTCTGGATAGGCTTTACACTTAAGGGCACTTCGATGCTAATCTTTTTCCTCCTTTTCGAGGTTGCCTCTAATGGCCTTTCAATTTCAGACAAGACAAAAGAAGCCATTGTTGAAAGAGGAATGTAGATGAGGAGTGGAAAACTACAAACAAGAGCAGTATGGGTGAGAAGGGAAATTTTAGGCAAGTGAATAGACAAAGAGCGAAGGAAGAGGGTTTTTAACCTTTCTGTCCAAAAGATTACCAATTAAACCCAACGGGTCAGTTAGACCCGAAACAAACCATTTGATGGTTTTTGATTTATGTGGAATTAAAACGCTAATTTCAGAACATAAGGGGTTTTAAAACCACATCATAGAGAGTCTCTTTCAAGAGTAAGTTGTGGGAGGGAAGTATATTTTTAAATGCTCAGCTTAACTTCGAAAACCTATAGTTGGCTTCGAAAACAGTTTTCTCCTAAGATCTTTGAAGCTTATGCCTCAAAAAAAGAAAAAAATAGTTGAGGCTTGTTCTTTTCGAAGGTTCTATAGGCATACTCCTAGACCATCTTTATATGGTAATGTCCTTTGAAAGAATCTTTAGAATGCCTATCTTGTTTAAAGTTGTGGATTCTAAAAGGCCAAGTAGTGAAGGAACCCAAAAGGACTCACTCTTTGAGAGTATGCAGTGTAATTCCTAAGGGAAAGTTCCATACTTCGAAGCACGTAGACTGTATTTCAAAGCAAAAGTGGTTAATTCGAAGTTGTTGGTTATACAGATTATGTTAACCATGTAATTGGAATGTAAAACTTAGGAACATAGATTGCCTTTCTTAAGAGAAAATTCCATACTTCGAAAATACTTAAGTTAGGCTTCAGAACAAAATTGGTTGATTCGAAATTTTTGTGAACACAGTAAGGAGCAAGGTCACATCAACCATACAATCAAGCATACAATTGGAACATAAAACCAGATCATGCCAAATAAAGGAAGAAAACCCTTAGTTTTATTGATATATACGTAATTACATTAGAAATGCCTACATGGCTCCGAATTCGATTTCATAATAATAGGGAATAGAAAAAGTAACAAGTTCATTAAATTTAACCTAGCAGTGTTTAATGAACTTATGTTCTTTCTTATTTTATTTTCTACCCTATCAAAGCTAGGTTGTTGCAGCGAGTATGCTCTTATTTGGTGAAAAAGCTATCAAACTCTATCTCTTTCAAGCCTTGTTCCATTTCATCCATATTTAAATCATCCCAGTACGCTAAATCCTTATTCTTGAAGTCATCATATTCTTTAATAAGGTTCTTTGCTTCGTATTGAGTCTGAATTTTGATTGGCTGTGATTTTGTTCAAAGAATCACTAGTAGCCAAAGAAATTTTGTACCAATGAAGGAGTGGAAATTGATCCGAAAAAGCTTGAAGCTCTGCCTAGGCAATGGGGTTGAGAGCATGACCCCGAGTCATAACATCACAGGCCCATTGGAAGTTCTTGAGAGGAATCTTGTCTCCAAGAACATTGAAAGGCAAGTGAGAGAAGTCAACAAGTAGAAGTTGAGCTTTGTATCGCTCAAATGCAGTTGGAAGAGCTAGAGGTTGGTAGAAAGGAATAAACTGATTCTCTAAAAGAGTAAGTTTCAATTCCTCCATCCAATGAGGATTCTGAGGGAGAGGAAGTGCAGAGGGATCCATCTTAAAGAAAGAAGGGAACTGGGGGTCATTCACGCATTCGAGCCAGTCAGAAGAGCAAAGTTTTGCCTTCTTAGCCAAGAATGACGGATTATATCCCTGTGTTTTGTCTAGATGAGGAGTTTCTTGCACTATCTTTGCTGGCATGGAAGACGTGTACCACGCTACAAGCAAGTTGTCCTCCAGACTGCGTTGGTGATCAATGGATACATAGGGGTAAACCACTGAGCTCCGAGCAGAAAAGGGAACAAAAAGGGGATCATCGAATTTAACAAATCGATGATGAATCCGCTCCCTTAATTGGGGTTCATCAGGTTTTGACCAACTTTCCTAGCCAGTGGACTTGGAGGAGGAAGAAGTAGTTTTGTCCCATGCGGAGAGTGGTGGGGCAAAAGAGGAGCTTCCAAGATCCATTTCTACAAATGCTTGGTCCAAAGGTTTGTAGTTGGCAGATTCTTGGTCTAAAGGTTGGTAATTTGAAAAAGCTTCCATGACTTGTATAAATAGAGGCGGATAGGTGTAATCAATAAATGCATTAAGTTTCTTTCGAGGCCTATAATCATCTTCCAAAGACTCTTTGTATGCTCGATCAATGTAAGAGAAGTTGCGATTGGCCATTGGGGATGTACTAGTCTTTTCATCTACTTAGAGAATAGAAGTACAAAGTAAGGATTTAATGAAGTTCACTGTTCCATTGTTCGAAAAGTGGTTACACTTCAAGAATATACAGAGTGCATGAGCGTCCTAGAACGTGGGTAGAATGCACTAGTCCACTAATATCACCAAGTATTGGGTATATTAGTGCGGACGGTAATGTTGGCTGTATAATTTGTAAAAGCCAATCGCAAAGTGACACGTGGCACCTAAAGGGCAATTGGGAGAATTAATGCAAGTTTCCAATCAAAGACGGATACGTGGCAGTTTATATTGGTAGTATTGAATCTGCGTAGCACTGGAACAATCGAGAGATGCAAGATGATGTGGCCTAACGGTTACTCATAAATTTAAATTTAAAATCAGAAGGGAAGCCTATTGCAAGAGTGGCGTAGTGGGACAGACTGTAAGAGAACATATTCAGCAATCATGGTAGGACTATTCGATGGTTGGAAGCCCACTTCGACGATTATCATTGAAGAGTATAAATAACAGAGAAGGCCCCAGAATGAAGGACCTAGACTCAGATCGAGAAACCAGTTTATTTACTTCATATTTCTTTCTAGTTTTACATTTTCCAGTTCTTGAAATTTCTAGCACTTCAATTCCTGTACTACACTTCATTTCTTAGGAATAGTTTCAATTAGTTTGTTGCTATCATCCTCTACGAGGCTGAGTTAGATCATTGTAAGTTTTTCATTTACTTAATGAAATTCAAATTCTGAAATTGTTCTTCACTTATTATTATTTACTAATTTCTCCTAAACAAGCCACCAGTAAAAGTCTTCTTGATTGAGGCTGAAAGAACTACAACACAATCGTCTGATAATTGGTTGACAATTAATATTCTATAAGGACTGATTGATCCTTGCTGGCACACTTAAATTTACTTTATTAACCTTCGAAAGCTAAAAAAGCCAACATTAAGTTAACATGATTATTTAGTAAAAATCTTAATTTTCATCCTTATGAACCAACTTAATTACATATCTTAATAAAAAGATAGGAAAATTAAAGATATATTATTTTACATATTTGTATGAGAGTTTTACGATATCAACAATTCTCTTGTTAGTTAAAGTCTATAAAATTTTAAATTATAGAAAATAAGAAAAAATAATTAAACATAAATGGACCAAACTATTCCTAATAACATAAAATAGCCTAACTCTTTGTCGCTATTCTCTCTCTCTCTCTCTAATAGATCTTATCGCCTATGTTCATTTTACTTCAAACTGCCGCCGCTGTTAATCTCTGTCTTTGTCATCCCTTGAGATGTGCTTTATATACTTGAAACAAGCATTATCGTCATCTATTTATCAAGTACCAATTCTATCTCGATCGGAAAAAATTGAGCCTCCGTTTGGGAAGTGGGTTGACTTTTTGACTTTTTTGGTTATTTTAGCCTGGGCTAAAAAGTTTGGTTTGGGAAGAACTTTTTGACTTTTTGGCTTTTTTGACTTTTTTACTGAGAGAAGAGTGTAATGATTATGGGTTGGATGCGATGTTTTATTTTTTGTGGCTAAAATAGCCAAAAAAGCCCCCTTTAGTTCTTCCCAAACGAACCCTGAGTATACCGCAACTAAATATTTTTTAGTCGCCAAAACTGCATATTTGACTAAACTCTTGGTCACCAAAGAGTAACAGTGCAATTATGGCTATTATTTGGCGACTAAATTTATTTGAGTCGGCAAAAATTAGTATACTATGACTAAAATAAAATTTAGTAGCCTAAAAACTAAAGTAATGACGACTAATATTTACCAACTAATGTTTTTTTTTTAGTTGCCAATAAATAATATACGTCGACTAAAATAGTTTAGTTACAAAAACATATACCAATGGCGACTAAAATCATTTATAGTCGCCAAAAATTGAACTTTTGGCGACTAAATTCCTTTTTAGTCGCCAAAAGTGTAAATTGTTTTAGTGATGTCATTAATGGAAATAATTAACAAAAGGGACAAAACATAATGGAAAATGGTATATAAATCCATTTGGTAGATCCACTTTTTAAATATAGTAATATGTTAATAAAATAATTAGTTGATAACTAGAAAATAAACAAAAGAGAGAATTCAGTTAAACATTTTCATAGAGTGTCACAACATTGTCTCTTGTAATTTAGGCAATACTTTTTCTATTACAATAATGTTAGAAACTCACATTTTGCACCCATAAATATATCCACAATGATATGAGAAAAATAATAAGACCTCGTTTGGGAACATCCTATTTTAGTAATTTTTTGACTTTTTAGCTAAAATATAAGGTAAAAAAACTAGTATGTTTGGGATGGTTTTTTGACTTTTTACGAAAAGATGTGTAAAAAGTAAAGAAAGAAAGAAATCTTTGACTTTTTGGTATAAATTGTTGGTTTTTTAATTTTTTTTAATAATTTTTTGACTTTTAGACTAAAAGAATCACTTGCCAAACGAAGCATAAGCCTCGTATAATTGAGTGTATAATCCATCAAAACTTATACTTATCAAATAATATCATTATAAATTAAATTTAAAGAGATTTCGAAAATTTCAAACCTTTTTTTTGGTGGTAAGATACTAAAGTCGGTTAAGCAACCTATGCCACCTGGTTTGGAGAGAAGTGCCCGCCCCGCCATCAACACTCCTGTTTTCTTCTACGATTGCGACTGGGCCCCCGCTCTATCAAGTTTGAATGTGCCAGGCCAACTTAGCTGCCACACGCTTACGTTGGGGTCCAGTCCACACGTATGCTCCCCTATATATACTTGCCTCCACACCACCCTATTCCTCCAAACTCAATATTCCTTCACTCTTGCAGCTGTCTCAAACCCTCCTCTCCTCTCCTCTCTAGTTTTTCTCTCTCTAGAAAAACCAGCTTTCTCTTTCTATATATTTGCAATTTGCAATGGCGAACATGAGCTCATTCAAGGCTTTGGCAGTCTTCTTCGTCGTCGCTCTCTTCTCTGCTACTGCTTCGGCACAAGACTCTGGGATGGCTCCAGCATCAGCCCCTGGCATGGACGCCGGATCTGCATTCTCGTTGCCCATCTCTGCAGCCGTCGTGTGCTCGTCTCTGGCTTTGTCTTTGGTCGCGCTCATCAAGCATTAAATTTCCGGATTCTTTGATTTTGTTCATGGTTACACATAAATACATACATTATACATACATATATATTTATATATGTACATGGACATAGTATATGCGAGTATTTGTTATGGACCGAGTGCGAGGGATTCTTTATAATTTTGCATTATATATGTTTACAGAGAGAAATAAGAGGGTGATTTCAGTATATACTTTGTACCTGGACTTCTCGTTCGTTGATTTATATATTAGATTAGAATTTCCCTATATATTATGGGTCCATTTGTAGAGTAAGGCTTTGCTTGATTATTTGCGTTTTTTTCTTGCATTTACAATTGCCACTGTAACAAATAAATAGACAAAAGAAAACAAATTAATAAAACAGCATAGGAAAAATTCAGAGTCATTAAGTATTGCTTCACACTATTTTTTTTTTTTTTTTTTATCGGCAAAAAATCTTTATTGATGAAACACATATAAGGTATGATACAAGTTATTGCTCCGCGCTATTTATCCATTGATCCAAGTTAAATGTTTTTTAAAAACTAAATAAGTGCTAAATCTGTTTTAATTAATGAATATTAAGCTGAAGTATCACGTTATATTTGTCTAAAGAGCAAAAAATAATTTATCCACTACACAAGGCTTCAGTTTACAACATGTTTAATTGCTTAATTAATAGATTTTTTAATTATGTTTAAATTATAAATTTGAGTAGAGATTTAAAAATGAAAATATAATTTTTAAAAAAAGTTTATATTTAAGGGAAATAATACCTTCATAAAAATAATGTAATTGGTCAATTTTTCCAAAAAGTGAACTATTCCGGTCTTGGAGACTTTATTAGAAACAAAAACTTATTTTGACAAAATAAAAGATTTGATACTTTTATGGCCATCTAATATAACAAAGGAAAATCAAACACGTTTTTTGAGATAATCGGACTTTCTTAGGAGGAGGATCCTCTCGTCCATGTTGGGACTGTTCGGGTTTGTAGGTCTATTATAATTTTATTTTAATAATTTAAATCGTTTATTTTATTAGATATATTATATATTTTATTTTAAAAAGTTAAGTTAATTTGGTAATTGTAACTTATTTAATTTAAAATATTTTTAACTAAAAAAAATTTACAATTTTGTTTTTTAAAAAATAAATCATACATTTTTTTATGACAAAAATAATAAATGAAATAAATTGCAATTATCAGATCGACTTAATTTTTTTTTTGTGAATGAAATAGACAAAGTATCTGACAAAATAAATGATCCAAATTATCAAAATGGGGCCTATAATAAGCCGTATGAACCCAAATAGCCCCATCAATCTCATTTTTTGTGTGGATGAAATACATGAAGTGTTTGACAAAATGAACAATTCGAATTATCGAACTCAGGCCCTAATGAGCCTTACAAACCCAAACAGCACCTGCAATCTAGATTTTGGACTAGAGGGAATCTTCCTCCTTTTGTTAAGAGATTAATTCTAGGTGTGACACACAACACAACAACTCTTCATCTACACCATACACTTATTTATGAAAAATTTTCACGGTTCATGAATCTGGACATTCATGGTTTATAAAGGGTAAACTACACTAACATCCTTGAGATTTAGAGAAATGTATTAAGTCTATAAGTTTGGCTTAATTACCTTTGACTTTTTTAAAGTTTTAATTATTATAACACTTAGCCTTTTTTTTCATCAGACATGCATTGGTCATATGAATGAAAAAATGATATTGTCATCTTTTTTATATTAAAATATACATTTTATACTATGTATCACTATGTATCATTGTGTTTTCATACCATGTATTTCTTTAATTTTATTAAAAATGAAGCATGTGTAATTATGTCAAAAATATAAAATTTAGTGTATTTTCTCCAAATCTTGAGGTTAGTATAATTTACCCTAAATTTTTTTTGAAAGTTTGACAAACAAACAAATTAATTATATTAAAAGAAAAATAAAGTGGATTAGTAATATTATAAATTGAAATGATATATATTATATATTAGCTATATTTGAATATAAAGATTTAATTAGGAATTTTGTATTTCAAAATATGAGAAAATTAAAAATAAATAGAAATATTCAAATTAATATTAAAAAATGTAGAAGGAGTTATTTAAAATTATCATTCTAAGCCTCAAATTCACTAGTATATATGGTGTAAAATAGCAAAGTCTTGTAGTCACACTATAGTTCTTAAAACATTAATTAAGTCAACATGATTATTTAGCAAAAATCTTAATTTTCATCCTTATAAACCAACATAATTACATATCTTAATAAAAAGATAGGAAAATTAAAGATACATTCTTCTACATGTTTGTATGAGAGTCTTACGATGTAAACAATTCTCTTGTTAGTTAAAGTCTTTAAAATTTTAAATTATAGAAAATAAGAAAAAAGAATTAAACATAAGTGGACCAAACTATTCCTGTAGACATAAAATACCCTAACTCTTCGTCGCTATCCCCCTCTCTCTCTCTCTCTCTCTCTCTCTAATAGATCTTATCGCTTATGTTCATTTCACTTCAAACTGCCATTGCTAATCTCTTTGTCTCGGCCATCCCTCAAGATGTGCTTTATATACTTGAAAGAAGAATTATTGTCATCTATTTGTCAAGTACGAATTCTATCTCTCCATGTGTCGCATCTCAATAGTTTAGATATAGATGTTACTCAATTTTAATGTCGTTTCTCACCCTCCTTTTCATTTTATTTTTCTATTTGTTAGTCCATATGTTGTTGGTTGACAAAGATTTGATTGTTGATGTCTATTTTGTATATTTTGTCTCTGTCAACTCTTCCAACCCTCCTTGATACTCAGTGAAATTTCTAAGAAAAATCAGTGAAGCAGTTATAGTTAGTGAGATTTCATTAACTTAAAATACTTGTGCAATTTCACTTAATTAATTTAAAAGTGAAATTGTCCAAAAAAAAAATCAGTGTCCTAACACAATGAAAATTCAATCGACTTTGAATTTTATAATTTTTAGCAATTAATTTAAAAAAATTGTTTTGAAACATTAAAATTTTATTAATTTAGCATAGTGAAAATTTAATTCGTCAGAGAGTCACATGAAATAGTAGCTGGAGAATTTCACTGTGCTGGGTTAATGAAATTTCGCTTTATGGGAGAGTCATTGGAAAATGATCACCAACAATTAGCAGTGGTTACTAAAAAGTTGTCTCTAGTGGCCGGAGATGGCAGTGGTAGTCGAAGGTGGTGGAATAGAAAAACTAAGCTAATGTTAGTTGTCTAGAACAAAAGTCAGCGTCGTTAAATTTACAAGCATATTTTAATTTTCTTTAAACAAGTACAGTTTTTTTAAGGAGTTAAATAAATAAATAAAAGCCCTAGAACTAGTAATTAACTCATCCAAATTTGATAAATTCTTTTTGTTTTTTAAATAAGATTTCAAAAATTTTAATAATGGGTTGATGATTGAGTACTGAAACAGAAATTCAATGTAACAACAACACCACCAGTGTCCAATATCAACGCCTCTGGATCGCCGCTCCTCAGACGGCTCGGCGACGCCATTGAAGGTCGGATCCGGTGAAGGTGGAGTTCAATCGGTTGGAGAATGAAGTCAGAGCTGAGGACACAAGAGTTGATCTGGACAGGTATGAGAATGGAGAAGTTTAGAGAGAGAAAGTGAGAGATGAGTTTTGATTTGGTAAGGTCAAATTTCTCTGTGATATGTTTAGGGACCTTAGACATCAAAAAATAATTTTGTGGATCTCTCCCATTATGAAAAGTGGGAGAGGGACCCTAGACCAATTTTCCCCTTAAATAAATATGACAAATAATTTAATAATTATATAAATATGCACGTATATGAAGGGTCATGCTATTATGCACACTTTTTTAGGGTGTATATTATATGCAATTTATGATATTTATAGTATTGATTATAACAATTGTCATAACTAATCATTTTTCTAGTCATAACTTAATAATAATAATAATAATAATAATAATAATAAGAATAAGTCACATAAGGTATAACCAAAAAGATTTTGAATTATAACCAAAATAATAGTTATAACCAATATTATAATGAGTCATAACTAATACCATTTTCAAGCCATAATCAAGTCATAATTCACACCTCAATCGATCATAATCAAATAACTCAATTCTCATAATTAAGGTACTAGCATATCACCCGTGCTATGTACGGATTGTGTTTACAATTATCTATGTATGTGAATTGTGATTTTTAATGTTTTCTTTTCCTTTTTTTTTTAAATGTCTTCTTTTTTCTCTTTTTTATTTTTTAAATGTCTTCTTTTTTCTCTTTTTTATATTATATTAAAATTTAATATTTTGATAATAATCATATGTGTTGGACTTTTTAAAGAATTAAATGTCTTTTTTTTAATTATATTATATTAAAGTTTAATATTTTGATAATAATCATATGTGTTGGACTTTGCAAGAATTTTTTTTTTATACTTGTTCTTAATGCATTAAAATGTTATTATGAGGGATAATAATCATATGTGTTGGGATTTTTTAAGGAATTCATATGTGTTGAATTTCAAAGATTTTTTTTATGCTTGTTCTTAATGCATTAAAGTGCTATTATGAGGGTAAGACTTGGGAGTTGGGAGAAGTTAATAAATGCTAAGTTTTTTATTTTTTTTAAATCAAAAAATCTAGAAACTTAAATTGGGAGATTAGAGCTCCCACAATGTTTGAGATTAAAAACCCCCTTTTACTTAATATATAATATAGATGGCTGGGTTGGTACACACTCCAACAAGGCAATCCTACAGAACAACCACCAACCAATCAAAGGATCAAGGGTTAAGGGTATAAATCTGGCCCAGCCTGGCTCATGTTGGGCCTCACGGGTGTCCGTCAAAATTTGGGCCAGGCTGGCCCACGAGCAAAAAATAAGCCCAAGCCCAGCCCTAGGCCCAAGGGTATTCGGGCCTTGGGTGGGCCGCGCCGGTGGACTTGGGCCTACCCTTGGGCTCAGGGGGGGCTTGGACGGGCCTGACCATTTTTTTTTGTGTTTTTAGTTTTTTCTATTAAAATTTTATTGTTTTTTACTAAAAAAGACACTGAGCTTTAGGCTGGCCGCATCTTGGGCCAGGCATTGAGTGGGTCTTAAGCTGGCCTATGGGCCAGGCCGGGCTTCACAATGATGGCCCAGGCCCAAGCCCAGGTGTTCAGGCCCAGGCCCAAACGGGCCTGGCTCATCCCGAGCTGCCTACAGGCCGCGGACTATTTTTACACTCCTATCAAGGGTTAAGTTTTTATTTATTTTTTAAGTTTTCATTTTGAAGCAAGAGGCCAATCAAAATAACTTATATATTTTCAAAGTTGTGGAACTTGAAGAGGTGCTATTTTTTAGATGAGAAAAGTTAAGTGCACAGAAATAAATTATTGAATTAATGACAAACATGTGTTTTATCTCCGATTAATTTTGTGAGCCATTTATGTGTTTATAACAAAACTCTTTTTAGTCTGTTCAAGCATAAAAGTACTTGATAAATAAAAATGTGGAGAGATTTATATATCCCCATTTAATTTTAATGTAAAATAAGTTGATCGTTATCTAGAGAACATTCATTGCAAGTGCTACTAAACCTCGTCATTGTTGGATATTTTTGCTTAAAATAATGACATACAAATAAAATTATTCAGCATTGTTTGTAATCCTATTATCCTACAAAAGCAATGTATCAAACAACTAAACTTGGAGCCACTGGGAAGACTATATTTGCATTAAGGGTAAATTATCAATGTACTTTTTGAGATTTATTTAAAATATAAGTTGTTCGTAATTTTAAAAATTACATTTTATCTTTTGAAATTTTTAATTTCATAAAAAAATAACCTATTTATTAATAAATTATCAAGTTAATTAACAATTTTTAATGATACAAAAATTTTATTTTGATTAATAATTAAGATAATTTTAACATTATATAAAAGAGTAGTTAGAAATTTTATTTTTTCAGTTAATTATATTCAATAAAAAAGTTTGACAAGGAAATATTTGTAATTTTTCAAACTATAGGAAACGGTTTATATTTTAAACAAATTTTTTAAAAAAAATTCGTAATTTACCCTTACATTAACGCATAAATTAGTTACCGAATTAAATCTAAAATGCATATAAACGGATAGAGGATCTCATTTTTTTTATTCTTTTATTGTTGGAATGGCATACATACATCTAATAAATACTTGAAAAATGAGTGAGAGCACTAATTAGTGCTATCATTAATGATGTGGTAGTGGGCCCCACCAGGAATGATTTGATGTTTTGGCCTTGGTATTGTATTTTTTTTCTTTTTTTATTGAGTGTCATGTCATTATTGGTCTTTTAGAGCTCCAAAATTAGTGGTCTCTATCATTGTTGTAAATACTTTTTTTAAAGTAGTTCATGGCAAGGTAAATTCATTAATTTACCACAAAACTATTAATTTTAAAGGGTTAAGTTTCTATGATGTTGAAATCTCATGAAAAAAATCTAAGGGATTTGTAGGGCCTATTACGGGTCTCACTTCGATTATTCGAACCATTCATTTTATAAATTTTTAATGTATATCATCAATAAAAAAATTTAGGTCAATTTGATAGTTGTAACCTTTTTCATTTTATTGCATTTGTCTCTACAAAAAAAGGATGGTCTATTTCAAAAATACTATAAAATGAAGAAATTAAGGATTATTGAATTAAACTAATTTTTTTCATGAATAATATATATTGAGGGCGTTACAAATTGAATCATTGAAACGAGACTCGTGGTGGATCTTATAAATCCCTCAAGTTCTTTCACATTGAGATCTCAATATGATAGAAATTCAACCCATAGTTAAACTGTTCAACTATCAAAGTGTCACGCATATATGGTACTGTCACAATGGAAATAGATAAATGATCAATTTTTTTTTTTTTTTTTTTTTTTTGGGGGAGAATTTTGAAATGCTTTTTTGATTTGGTGGAATACTAGAATTTTTTTTTTAAACCAAAAAGGCTAAAATTGGTATGATGAGGGTTTGGAAGTTCCAAAAATAAAAAAATAAAATAAATGTGGCGTTTCTTGAAAGCGCCGCTAAATGTTGGATATGACATCATTAGTTAACAGAGACGGAAAGAAGGTGACAGACATTAGGATATAGCAACTTTTTTCATAATCATCATTGTAAGACATTATTGACATTTTTTAAATGCCGCAAGCCTAAGACGGCAGTTGCATTTGTGATGCAATTTAGAAATGTCGCCTTTTCTTATGGTAGTGTTTTTTCAGACCTAAGGCGGCATGTTTGAAACGCTAAGAGCATGATTTCCTGCAGTGATAACACGGTTATACTATCTCTTTAGCAAAACCAAATTGTTGAAGTTTTCATTCTCTGCGAGTATTAACAAAATGTTTCAATTGTGTTAGGTCATCAGACCATCCTGTCTCACTATCCCAAAAATTGTTTTTAATCTTTCCTTTGAATATAGGGAGTTTTAGTGAGTACTTTATAATAATATAAATGGGAGTCTATGCCATATAACAGGAACAACACAAGACAGAACCTGCCAATACACGATGAACCTGTCTGTACTCAAAAACTTTGCTACGTTAACCATACACTATATCTGCTCAATTAAAGAGCTCTCTTACATTATTTTTTGGTGAGCAACGTACACAACAGAACCACTATAGCAGAGCAACAAAACCAAGCCTAACTAGTAAAAGAAAATTGAGATGGCCATGGAGGCACATCAACTTCAACAACTCCTTCAAGCATCTGGGTGACCTTCCTCATTGTAGGCCTCAGAGATAGATCTTCTTGAATACACCAAATTGCAACCATCAGAAATCTCTCCAGCCTCTTCCATTCATTTAATGCTTCCATATCATTTTCAACCAAAGTATCCAATTTTCCATTCTGAAAGCAGTCACAAGCCCAATAAGTCAGAATTTCTCTATCTTCTTCACCAAGCTCCAGTCTTATAAATTAAAATTTTTTAGTGTTGTTAAATTATAAATTATAAATTATATATTACAAATTTAAAATTATATATTAAATAAAAAATATAAATTATAAATGATATGGGTAAAATAGTCTTTTGAATATTTATCCTTATCTAGTCTGTCCAACCAAATATTGAATTCATTAAAAATAGTTCAATCCAGACATCTAATCTCATGACTAAACAAAATACAAATCCAGTTCAACTAAATAGTTCGAGGACAATGTATTCCAAGACTAACAGTCCGATGGATTACAATCCCTCTTTATCCAGTCCATCCAAACAAAAGTAATAGAAATAATATATAAATCTATTTTGTAGATTTATTTTCTAAATCTAATAATGTGTCAATAAAACGATTAATTGATAATTAAAAAATAAATAAAATAGAGAGTTCACCTAAATATTTTCATACAGCATTATATCGTTGGGCCATGTAATTTGGTCAATAGTTTTTTGTCACAATAATATTAGAGATTCCCATTTTATACTCACAAATATATTTATAATAATATGACAAAGATAATAAATCTCATATAATTGAATACATAACCATTCAAAAATTAATATTTGTCTGATCATATTAAATTGTGAGAGATTTGTAAGAAGAAGAGACTAAAGTCGGTAAACCAACCAATGCCACATGGCTCGGAGAGACGTGCCCGCCCGCCATCAACACCCCCCACGCACCGACCCTCCTCTTGTGAATTACCCATGTTTGCTTCTACGATTATGACTCGGCCCGCGCCCTATCAAGTTTGAACGTGCCAGGCCAACTTAGCTGCCACACGCTTTCTCTGGGGTCCAGTCCACATGTATGCTCCCCTATATACACTTGTCGTTGATTTATATATTAGATTAAAATTTCCCTGTCTATTATTGCTTTTTTCTTGCATTTACATTGCCCCTTTAACAAATAAATAAACAAAAATAAAACAACAGAGGAACAGAGTACGAAATGTTGACAGTTCACATTTGTAAAACCAGTATAACGCAACAGATCAGATCATACCTTAGGTGATAGAAGCAAAGAATCTAGTAAGTAAATCACGTGCTTCCATAAATACGAACAATGAACACCCAGCAGTGGAGTGATACCACAATATGAATATCACCCACACAAGTCACAGTGCAAAGGCTGGATCGTTCTTTTCATGGGAGAGAGTTAGAAAGAGAGTTTGGGAAAAAATGTTATGGGTAAAAACCACATATACGTATCTTATATCAATATATTATATTCAATATACAATCTGATATATAACCATATATATCAATCTATCCATATCAGTTGATATGATAGATATAGATATCATGAGTGGTTATCCAAGTAAGTTTTGAATTCAAATTCAAACTTACATGGATAAGGTTCAAAAGGTTCATGGGTCATGCCACATCGGCGTCCAATTTCTAACATCTCCCACTCGCACATGAGTTGGCATGACACAGCCACATCTCTATCTCAATCTCCTCAACTATTAAACAATCATCACATACTAGCCAATGAATCGTGTGACCGCGGAGAAACACTTGCATGTGAGAGCTCTATACTAGAAACTCAAAATGAGCCAACATAGAGACATCAACCCAAAAAGAATAGAAATAATGTCTCATATACCCCAGACCCATCTAATTACACTGGTCCGAAAAGCATCTCTAATCCTTTAAAAAGAGCATGTTTGACCCTCTCAATTCTTGCAATATATTCACAGTCAATCCGCCTCTCATACAGAGCGATGCGAGTTCCCGGCAATGAATATACAACAGTGGTGTAATACTAGATGATCTTCCCTTTGCCCTTATGCCATTTAGTTTAGGATTGACCGCTTTCCCAGTGATGTCCCTTAAGGTCGAATCATACATGACTGCAGGCAACATACCAAAGTAGCAGAACATCAACCCCTTACCTTATGACATAGTCAAAAGTCACAAAATGGTACATAAATGAAAGTCATATCAATAATGACACGTAAGACTCACATGATGAGAAAACAGGGATCCATTCTCTCACCTTATTACTCGATCGTCAAGAACATATAGTATGAATACATGTTATGATGGAGTAAATCTTCCAAAAAAGTGACGTCATACTCGATACACCGTACAGATCTTAGTCTAATCGTTTTCTAGCGCCTAACCCGAATTCTCTATTTGCTCGCTTTCCCAGCGCCAAATGAGATCTCGCATCTGGCTAATAATAACAGGCACAACATGGAAAGTGGGTACCAACATCCATGTTTAGTCCTTAACACGACTTCATCTTGGTTGTAACCAAGGCGACATACATAGTGGAGAATTTAAGCCTCTTTTGGCTCCAAATAAAAATAAACCACTATTTTCATCCTTGCTTGCTCCCAAGCGTCAAGGGCGATTGCTCGTGTGAGTGAGCTAATCTTGTCTGTTGACATCATCATATGCTAATCATTATGACACAAACCATAATAGTGTCAATATCCCATCATCTCACAACAAATAAGTGATCGATTTTAAAAAACACGACCACAGTCTACGCAATTCTAGATTCCAAGCATAAGCCTTATCAGCACCTGTTGCGATAAGCATATACAACGGAATCCACCATTTGCGCCTCACATGAAATGGTTCAAGATCACTACCTCTTGCGCAATAACCTCTCTAAAGATATTTACCAATCTATGTTCATTCAAGATGCGCCCAACTAGCGCAAAGAATCTTACAAGGAACAAATTAATATACTACTAGTAAAGCATTCTATCCACAGTCTAATGAGCAAAGTCAATGTCTAAAGTACTCAGTTGACCATTTACCAAAGATAACACTTATCATGTCGAATACGCCCACATAGTGTACTTTAGGCTCCTACAAAAAAAAAAAAAAAAAAAAAAAAAACCAAGGAATATAGGTCATCTGTTTTTCCTAAAGATAATCCGAGGATTCACTCAATAGCTAAGGCTCTAACTTTTACCGATAGGTAAGTCAATGGGTTTGCAATTTTGCATCTAGAAACATTCTAGGATATTCCTTATGTAAGTCATCGAAGACAAACCGAGAATTCTCCCAAAACAATCCCTAAGGATCATACATCCGAGCATGTAAATTACATCACCCATGTCCATCATATCTAAAAATAGAGGACTGCCCACCCTAGGTGGTGACAACCTTATAAATTCCTGGCTCATAATGACTAAGTAAGGAAAAACTTCTTTTTGGACCATTTATCATGCCTCAGTGGTCTTCATCAATCATCGTCGGCCTATCATGGCTTGACGAAATCTAAGAACCATTATTTAGATAACTGTTTTAGGTTGTAAAAGATTTATTGGAACTAGTAACCTTTTTGCGCTCCTAACTTTTCACCATAAAAGCAGAAGGTAAAATCCCTACAGATCTACTTATCCAATTCTCCAACGAAAAGTTGGGTCACAATATCCACAAATCAATGTTCCGAACTTATGTCAACCATAGCCTAAGTCAAAATAACCTCACTCCCTAGGAGGAAGTCTTCTCATGGTCTACACTTTTCTCAATGGTGCGACTTTTCAGTATCTAGCGAGCCTTATGCCTCAACAATGACTATCCAAAATGCGCATAACTTTAGAACTGTTTCACGTCATAATGGAAAGTCAACTAAATTATAGAAATTGTTAATACTCAAAGACTTTGTCTTAAACTGCGCAACATTAATCCACTTTCTAAAAATAGGGGACTAGAGCCTTTGGCATTATCCTAGGCTCTTTATCATCTTGCGGAGCAATCATGAATGTTTTCCTCTTAATCACCCAGTGATGATGTGAAAATTTTTCACATTTGCTACCACGCAACAAAGAATGTAGAGTATTATTCTCTAATGGAGTAATCTACTAGTAGGCACATTGCTCCCACTATCCCTAAGATATTAGAAATTTCTTTCCATTCTCAACTAGGCTACATAAAGCGCTATACTTAGAATTCTCTATCTTATAGAGTTCCAAAACTCTATTCACGCCACCTTTACTAAGAAAACTTTATGTGACTTAGTTACACTACCACAAAGCTGCTTACCTATATACACATGACCTGGAGGGTTTACATGACAACATACAATAATGCGCTATGGAACCCTAGGTCTTAACTTCGCAACCTTATGAGAAGTAAAATAAAGATAAGCTGCTTAACGGTTACAGATCGCCCATAAATGGCTCTCCGCTAACCCATTACTCAAATGGAGTGTAAAATCTGATATGGAGGGCACTTAGTTAGAGATACAGGCAACAAACTAGTGCAATTCCCAATTGGGAAACATTTTGCGGCATCATCCACCTAACATATTAACAATACTTAATTCCTTATCTCTACTACACTCATATGTTGCTGAGTATTAAGAATAATCAATTTTCTAAGCATCTATTTCTCTTCACAGAGTTTTCTAAAATAACTCAAATAGATACTTGCCACCTCGGTCAAAACTAAAAGTACGAAAGCTGTTATCTAATTGATTTCAACCTCATATGTGCAATGTCGAAAATCATCTCAAAACTTTTGACTTATGGGAGATCAAACAGTCTTGACTCAGATGCGTATCTGTAACAACCCTCACGCTATCCTAACCATACTCATATGCATTCATGTGATTCTGTCATGTTAAGCTTGCATTTCAAGTCTTGTCCTTGTTTGCTTAAGTGTTACAGCATGTTTTGTACCTTACTCGGTGTGAGTTAGCCGAGGTCATCTTTAGTCTAGAACTTCCTTGGAACCACTTTGTTTGACTTCCACCTTCGCCCTGACATATTGGCCGAGATGTCATTATCTAGGCCGAGGTGTTCATCACCAAGGCCGAGATATGTATTATCTAGGCCGAGATGTTACCTTTGCATCTAAGTGATCTTGCCGTGGAGTGGTACGACCTAGACCGAGGTGTGGCACATCTAGGCTAAGGTGTGGCACAACTTAGTCAAGTGTTGTCCTTCCTAGCCGAGATCATTGTTCCCTTGCTTGCCGATGCCTTGTTATTAGCCGAGATCATTACCTGCCGAGGTGCCAATGCCATCTTGCTTGTAGAACACACTTTGTCATAGTCTTGTCTTGTCAAGTCAGTCACCTTTTTTAGTAGAGCCAATCAGCCGATGCCACGTGTCCCAGAAGAGGGTTAAGTCAGTGACTGTCGAGAAAACATATCATTTTGTATCAAATCTTGCCTTGTAGAGAGAGAGGCACTAGGAGGAAGAAGAAGTCTTAGAGTGAGAGAGTAGGCTTTCGAGCTTGATTCCTAGAGATCAAACCATTGGATTCATGTACTGAGGTTAGATTCTTGATTCACTCTTGTTGTTCTTATTGATCATCCAGCTGCATTGCACGATCGAACCTGTTTTGCACGTCATGCATTGATTTAAAGTTGATTTTAGAAAGAGAAAGTAGTGTTCATGTGTTCTTGAAGGAAAAGTCTTGTTGGAAAAGTCTTGTTTGATCCGAAAGTTAGCATTAAGATTCATGTTTTTGTGTTTGTTCTCACAAGATCCTTGAATATGGGTACCCAGGTCCATGTTTTCGATCTCATAGCATGAAACCCCAGATTTTTGTAATGGCAAATTATGACCTTTGCATTCATCTTCCTCATGTTCATGTTCTTCATGTTCATCATGTTCTTCAAGAAAGGGAAACCCAGATTTTTTTTCCCGATTTCATTTCTTTGAATGTGGCCATCGAGGCTACACCTCGGCAAGGAGGTGTGGGACCTCGGCCTAGACTTGGTGGTTGCCCAGCATGTTTTCCCGAGATAAAGAACTGTGTTTGTTTTGATTTGACTTAGTCTTGAGGAATGCCGAGATCATCTGCATGCATGTGAAACTTGTTTGAAAGTGCATTCAACAGACTTTGCCATGTGTTTGTAGGACTTGGACTTGCCTTGACCCCGACGTTTGAAGAACTAAGTGAGTGGTATTTTTAATAAAGCTATGTTATAATGCTTTGATGTCTTGGAAGTCCGTACGTGCTAAGGGACTATAAGCACTTGTAGCACAAAGTTTGGAAGTCCGTACGTGCTAGGGGACTATAAGCACTTGTAGCACAAAGTTTGGAAGTCCGTACGTGCTAGGGGACTATAAGCACTTGTAGCACAAAGTTTGGAAGTCCGTACGTGCTAGGGGACTATAAGCATTAGTAGCACAAGTCCTTAGTGTCAAGGGACTATAATGCAACGGCACCATTGAATTGAGATATCTCCCTTGTCTTGCCTTGTTTGCCACTGACGGTTTACCGCGTGGGTTTGTTTGCCGAGATGTCATCACTTGTATTATAATGACGCTAATAAGCATCCTTTGAAACTTGAAAGATTTGCTAGATGGACTTGGTTCATCCTTTGACTTGCACTAATTATGTTATGTATTGTTTGATAAAGATCTTGAATACCAGTCATGCAAACCCCTTTATTATTTATACCATTCACTAAGTATCCAAGCTCACCCTCTCTATATATATATGTAGGTAGGAATGGCAACGGGGCGGGGCGGGGCCGGGGATCGCACTCCCCGTCCCCGATCCCCGATGGTAAAATTATCCCCGTCCCCGGCCCCGATCCCCGACGGGGAACCAATCACCGTCCCCGTCCCTGCCCCCTAACGGGGATCGGGTTTCCCCGACCCCGAAATTCCCCGGACCAAAAAAAAAACAAACAAACAGAGAGGGATAGGGATGGCAATCTGAACAATACCAGAAGCTCATCAATATAGATTATTATCAACAACAGAGAGCATTATCAACAATAACTAAGCATTATTATCAACAACATACATCATCATCAACAACACAGATCATCAATATAGATCATAATCAAAAAACAGATCAAAAAAGAAATAGATCATTATCATAGATCCCAAAAAAAAAAAACAATAACAGAACAAAAAAAGAAAGGCGATCAGAAGCTCTCTCTCACTGTGCAGATCTGTGAAGATCGAAGGCGATTGAAGTTGTGCAGATCTGTGAAGATCTGTGAAGATCGAAGCTCTCTCTCATCACAAAAATGGCGATCAGAACACTGTGAGTGAGATATAGGAGAGAGAGTAGATGGAAGAGCGACGGCGGCGGTGAGTATGGCGGTGGTAAGGGAGAGCGAGCGAGCGGCGGTAAGGGAGAGCGAGCGAGTGGCGGTGAAGGAGAGTGGAGAGAGAGACAGAGAGAGGCGTGTTTTTGTGTGAGTGTGACCTATACACTGATCCCATCTCAACTAGACACATATATATATATAGATGGGCACAAACGTAATTTTACTTCGGGGGAAATATGGGGACGGGACCGGGGCCGGGGCCGGGGCCAGGAAAGCTATCCCCGTCCCCGGCCCGAAATTGATCGGGGATTTAATTTTGAATACCATCCCCGGCCCATTGGGGATATTTTTCGGGGAAAAACCACTTAATTCGGGGACGGGGGGTCGGGTCACCGTCGGGCCGGGTTCAGATTGCCATCCCTATATGTAGGTGATGAGCAGGAAGGCGGTGACACCTAGGTGTGATTCGCGAGCTTGTTTTGGGTTTTTGTTATGTCGGCCTAACGTGTATTCACGTCGGCAGTCTTGAAAATTATGCTTCTCGGCTTATAGAACTTGTAGTTTGCACATGTTGGCTTGAGAAGCCTTTTGATCAAGATGTTATATGTATTTTGTACTTCGTTGTATTTGTATTCAAGTGTAAGATTTTGTAAAGATTGTATGCCATTCCATTTAAACTTATGCACTGCTCTTATGGACTGCCTAGCTTGAAATTTATTGCTTCCGCATTGGTAAGCCCCATATGTATACTCTGATTGTGTGTGGATTTTGAAAGCTGGCCTTCGGTAATCACGAATTACTGGCCATCATGGCACCATTCTACTACGGGCGGAATGGGGTCGTGACAGATTGGTATCAGAGCACAAGTTTCTTATAGCGCGTTATTCACATACTTGAGTCCTAAAGAGCATAAATTTCCCTTAGGAAAAAAAAAATGTTAGGATCGCATCATATTGCCTGCTATTTGACAAGGTGTGCATCATCTCGGCATGATCATTTATTATTTGCATATACGATTTTTGGTCCAGTTTGTTTTAAAGTTGCATTTTGCATACTCATAGCATCATGAGGAGAGGTAGACCACCAGTTGGCCGAGATCAATCAGAGGATAGACTGGACAGACTAGAAAGACTGGTGGAAGGTTTAGCCCGTGAGTTGAGGCAAATGAGGCAACAGAATGCAAGTGCTACATCTACCCAGGCCGAACAGACGGATGGCCGACATGCAGCTCCACTTCCTCCAGTGCCCCAAGTGCCTCCACAGCCAGCCTTGTATGGGGAAGGGACGATGACTTTGATTAAAGAGTTCAAGAAGATTAACCCACCGAGATTCTCATGGGGCATAGAGCCGATGAAGGCCGAGGCGTGGGTTTTGGAAATAGAAAAGCTGTTCGAGGTCTTTCCCAGCACCGACACTCAGAAGTGACATTGGTAGCATTCACATTAGACGATGACGCTCGAAGGTGGTGGATAATGATCCGGGAAGCTAATCCTGGTTTAACTTGGGCCGGATTTTTGGAACTGTTTTACAACAAGCATTTTTCCCTTAGCGTTCAAGATCGCAAGACCATAGAGTTCCAAGCTCTGGTGCAAGGCAACAGGACAGTAGCAGAATACGACCGTGCTTTCACCGAATTGGTGAGATACGCGGCTCACAAGGTCAGTGATGAATATAGGAAAGCCAGGAAGTTTGAAAGTGGACTGCGTGGACCGATACAGGATCGAGTCAACATGCTCAATATGCCGACTTACACCGAGGTATTAGACAAGGCCATTTTAGCAGAAGCTAACTTAAACCGATATCAAGATTCAGGAGAAAGTCAGAGGAAGAGATAGAACTATGAAAGTCGTCGAATGCTGTTTAATGCCAAGAAGAAGGCGAACGTGGGTAGTTCCAGCAACTCCAATCGAGATGGTAATACCAAGCCGGTGTGTGCGAGTTATGGAAAGCCGCATCTCGGGGTTTGTCGCTGGGCGATAGGAGCCTGCTTCGAATGTGGCGAGATAGGCCACCTCGTAAAAGACTGTCCGAGGGCAAAGGCTGATGATGGTAAGAAAAATGAGAGCACCTCGGGCTCTGCACACGGAAGCAACGTCGGGAGGACACAGACGAGACAGGGCAGAGTTTTTGCTCTAGTGCCAGGAGACACCCAAAATGCTGAAACGGTAGTGTCAGGTACACTCTCAATTTGCTCTCAAGTTGCTTACATCTTGATTGATTCGGACTCTACACATTCATTTGTATCTGTTAAATTTGCCGAAAAGTTGAACAGACCGTTAAAACCCCTTGATTATGTGCTATCTGTATCTACTCCGTCTGGGGGAACTTTAATTGTTGCATCCATACATAGGGCGTGTGTTGTGGTGATTGAGGATGTAGAATTATTAGTTGATTTGATGCCATTAAGGATGACTCACTTCGATGTCATATTTGGGGATGGATTGGTTAGTAGCGAATCATGCATCCATTAATTGTGTTACTAAGAGCGTTACATTGAAAACTCCAAACCAAGCCGAGGTCATTTTCCAGGGTAAGGGAGTAGTACCCCCACCTTACTTAATCTCATCCATGAAAGCCTATAAGTTGATCCAAAAAGGGTGTCAGGGTTATTTGTGCAGTATACTAAGTGATTTGAATGAAAGTGTTGAGTTAGCCGACATACTAGTTGTCAAGGAATTCCCTGACGTCTTTCCAAATGAGTTGCCTGGCCACTTAGTCAGTAGAGAAATAGAGTTTACTGTGGACATCATGCCGGGAACGCAACCTGTCTCGAAAACACCCTATAGGATGGCCCCAGCTGAACTTAAGGAACTGAAACTACAATTACAAGAATTGTTCGACAAGGGATTCATTAGGCCGAGCACTTCACCATGGGGAGCACCCGTGCTATTTGTTAAGAAAAAGGATAGCACACTTCACCTTTGCATTGATTACAAAGAACTGAATAAGGTAACCATTAAGAACAAGTATCCATTGCCTAGGATCGACGATTTGCTTGATCAACTACAAGGAGCACAAGTCTTTTCCAAGATTGACCTTAGGTCGGGCTACCACCAGCTGAAAGTTAAAGCCGAGGACATTGAGAAGACTGCTTTTCGGACAAGGTATGGCCACTACGAATTTTTGGTAATGCCTTTCGGAGTGACCAATGCTCTTGCAGTATTCATGGACTTGATGAATAGAGTCTTTAAGCCGTATCTAGATGAGTTCGTAGTTGTTTTTATTGACGACATATTGATCTATTCCAAGAGTACAATTGAGCACGAGAACCATCTAAGACTTGCCCTGCAAGTTTTGAGGGACAAGAAGTTGTACGCCAAGTTGAGCAAGTGCGAGTTTTGGCTTTTCAGCATTTCGTTTCTAGGGCATGTGATTAATGAAGAGGGTATATCAGTTGATCCCAGTAAGATTGAAGCCGTTGTGAATTGGTTGACGCCGACCAACGTGTCCGAGGTTCGTAGTTTTCTGGGTTTGGCAGGTTATTACAGGAAGTTTGTGAAGGACTTCTCAAGGATTGCAGTGCCATTGACACAACTAACCAAGAAGGGAACAACATATGAATGGACCGATGATATAGAATCAGCCTTCCAAGAGTTGAAGACGAGGTTAGTCACAGCACCAGTTCTTATACTCCCATCAGGTAATGAGGAATTTCAGATTTTCAGTGATGCTTTACATAAGGGTTTGGGTTGTGTATTAATGCAAGGGGGCATAGTTATAGCATATGCATCTCGTTAGTTGAAACTTCATGAAAAGAATTATCCAACCCATGATCTAGAGCTAGCCGCCGTGGTGTTTGCCTTGAAGATTTGGCGTCACTACTTGTATGGAGCCTCCTGCCAAGTTTTTACAGATCACAAGAGCTTGAAGTACTTGTTCACTCAAAAGGAACTAAATTTGAGGCAGAGAAGATGGCTTGAACTATTGAAGGATTACGACATGCAGATTCAGTATCACCCAGGTAAAGCAAACTTGGTAGCCGACGCATTGAGTAGAAAGTCAGTGGGTAGTTTGGCATGCCTAGCCAAGATTTCAGCAGAGCCGACTATTATTGGGGAGGTAAAAGTAAGGCAAATGGAGGACAAATTCCTGAAGAAGATAGCCGACGAAATCACCACCAGGCCGAGGTCAGGTTACACCCTTGAGAATGGAGTGCTTAAGTTTGAAGGAAGATTGTGCGTGGCCGACGTCCCAGAATTGGAAAGAAAGATTTTGCAAGACTCTCATGGATCCAGATTTGCAATTCATCCAGGGAACACCAAGATGTGTCAAGATGTAAAACAGACCTTTTGGTGGCCGAATATGAAAAGAGAGATTGCCGAGTTCGTGTCTCAGTATTTGTACTGCCAACAAGTGAAAGCGGAGCATTAGAGGCCAGCGGGACTTCTCCAACCTTTGCCGATTCCTGAGTGGAAATGGGAAGACATCTCCATGGACTTTGTGATTGGTTTGCCGAAGACACAGAGAGGAATGGATTCGATTTGGGTTATAATTGACAGGTTAACTAAGTCAGCACATTTCTTGCCGGTTAGGACTTTGTTTAATGCTGATCGACTTGCTGTGATATATATGAATGAGATCGTTAGGCTTCATGGTGTGCCGATGTCCATCGTGTCAGACCGAGATCCAAAGTTTGTTTCTAGATTTTGGCAGAGTTTACAAAGGGCTTTGGGGACCGAACTGAGGTTTAGTACAGCTTTTCATCCCCAGACCGATGGCCAAACAGAGAGAACAATTCAAACGCTTGAAGATATGCTTAGACTATGTGTATTGGATTTCAAGGGAAGCAGGGAAGAGCATTTGCCATTAGTAGAATTCGCTTACAACAACAATTATCAAGCTAGCATTGGCATGGCGCCGTATGAAGCACTGTATGGAAGAAAGTGCAGATCGCCGATATGTTGGACCGAGGTAGGAGATAGAGCTTTGATCAGCCCCGATTTAGTTCAAAAGACAACCGAGAAGATCAAGCTTATCCAACAGAGAATTAGAACCGCTCAAAGCCGACAAAAGAGTTACGCCGACCAGAGAAGAAAGGAATTAGAGTTTGCAGTAGGGGATCATGTGTTGCTGAAAACCTCGCCGATGAAAGGGGTTTCAAGATTTGGAAAGAAGAGTAAATTGGCACCCCGTTACATTGGACCGTTTGAAATTCTTGAGAAGGTTAACCCGGTTGCCTACAAACTTGCTTTACCACCGAGATTAAGTCAAGTTCATAATGTGTTTCATGTCTCGATGTTGAGGAAGTATATATGGGATCCACTGCACGTGATTGATCATTTTGGGATTGTGGTTGATGAAGGCCTAAGCTATGAAGAGGAGCCGATGCGCATTATCGATAGACAAGTGAGGCAATTGAGAAATAAGGCAATACCGATGGTGAAGATTGAATGGAAAGAGCATTACGGTAGGGATGCTACATGGGAAATAGAAGAAGAAATGAAAGTCCGATACCCGGAGTTATTCTCGAATCAAGGTAACTCAAGTTTGGGGACCAAACTTCTTTAAGGAGGGTAAGATGTAACAACCCTCACGCTATCCTAACCATACTCATATGCATTCATGTGATTCTGTCTTGTTAAGTTTGCATTTCAAGTCTTGTCCTTGTTCGCTTAAGTGTTACAGCATGTTTTGTACCTTGCTTGGTGTGAGTTAGCCGAGGTCATCTTTAGTCTAGAACTTCCTTGGAACCACTTTGTTTGACCTCCACCTTCCCCCTGACATATTGGCCGAGATGTCATTATCTAGGCCGAGGTGTTCATCATCAAGGCCGAGATGTGTATTATCTAGGCCGAGATGTTACCTTTGCACCTAAGTGATCTTGCCCTGGAGTGGTACGACCTAGACCGAGGTGTGGCATATCTAGGCCAAGGTGTGGCACAGCTTAGTCAAGTGTTGTCCTTCCTAGCCGAGATCATTGTTCCCTTGCTTGCTGATGCCTTGTTATTAGCCGAGATCATTACCTGCCGAGGTGCCAATGCCATCTTGCTTGTAGAACACACTTTGTCATAGTCTTGTCTTGTCAAGTCAGTCACCTTTTTGAGTAGAGCCAATCAGCCGATGCCACGTGTCCCAGCAGAGGGTTAAGTCAGTGACTGTCGAGAAAACATATCATTTTGTATCAAATCTTGCCTTGTAGAGAGAGAGGCTCTAGGAGGAAGAAGAAGTCTTAGAGTGAGAGAGTAGGCTTTCGAGCTTGATTCCTAGAGATCAAACCATTGGATTCGTGTACTGAGGTTAGATTCTTGATTCACTTTTGTTGTTCTTATTGATCATTCAGCTGCATTGCACGATCGAACCTGTTCTGCACGTCATGCATCGATTTAAAGTTGGTTTTAGAAAGAGAAAGTAGTGTTCATGTGTTCTTGAAGGAAAAGTCTTGTTTGATCCGAAAGTTAGCATTAAGATTCATGTTTTTGTGTTTGTTCTCACAAGATCCTTGAATATGGGTACCCAAGTCCATGTTTTCGATCTCATAGCATGAAACCCCAGATTTTTGTAATGGCAAATTATGACCTTTGCATTCATCTTCCTCATGTTCATGTTCTTCACGTTCATCATGTTCTTCAAGAGAGGGAAACCCAAATTTTTTTCCCGACTTCATTTCTTTGAATATGGCCATCGAGGCTACACCTCGGCAAGGAGGTGTGGGACCTCGGCCTAGACCTGGTGGTTGCCCAGTATGTTTTCCCGAGATAAAGAACTATGTTTGTTTTGATTTGACTTAGTCTTGAGGAACGCCGAGATCATCTGCATGCTTGTGAAACTTGTTTGAAAGTGCATTCAACAGACAGACTTTGCCATGTGTTTGTAGGACTTGGACTTGCCTTGACCCCGATGTTTGAAGAACTAAGTGAGTGGTATTTTTAATAAAGCTATGTTATAATGCTTTGATGAAAGTCTTGTTTTGCTTCGTTTTAAAAAGTATTTGTAAGCATGAATGGTTATTCCTAGCTGGAAAATATATGCTATCTTGTTTTGATGACATTCTTGGAGAGTCCGTACGTGCTAGGGGACTATAAGCACTTGTAGCACAAAGTTTGGAAGTCCGTACGTGCTAGGGGACTATAAGAATTAGTAGCACAAGTTCTTAGTGTCAGAGGACTATAATGCAACGGCACCATTGAATTGAGATATCTCCCTTGTCTTGCCTTGTTTGCCACTAACGGTTTACTGCGTGGGTTTGTTTGCCGAGATGTCATCACTTGTATTATAATGATGCTAATAAGCATCCTTTGAAACTTAACAGATTTGCTAGATGGACTTGGTTCATCCTTTAACTTGCACTAATTATGTTATGTATTGTTTGATAAAGATCTTGAATACCAGTCATGCAAACCCCTTTATTATTTATACCATTCACTAAGTATCCAAGCTCACCCTCTCCATATATATATGTAGGTGATGAGCAGGAAGGCGGTGACGCCTAGGTGTGATTCGCGAGCTTGTTTTGGGTTTTTGTTATGTCGGCCTAACGTGTATTCACGTCGGTAGTCTTGAAAATTATGCTTCTCGGCTTATAGAACTTGTAGTTTGCACATGCCGGCTTGAGAAGCCTTTTGATCAAGATGTTATATGTATTTTGTACTTCGTTGTATTTGTATTCAAGTGTAAGATTTTGTAAAGATTGTATGCCATTCCATTTAAACTTATGCACTGCTCTTATGGACTGCTTAGCTTGAAATTTATTGCTTCCGCATTGGTAAGCCCCATATGTATACTCTGATTGTGTGTGGATTTTGAAAGCTGGCCTTCGGTAATCACGAATTACTGGCCATCATGGCACCATTCTACTAGGGGCGGAATGGGGTCGTGACAGTATCGTAATCTATAAATGCGTCGAGATTGAGGCTTAGTTATCATACCCTTACACATATCTAGTCACAAATATCATAGTGGACTAAATGTGCCAAAACAAATGACCTTCTACGGCTTTCCTACTTACTTGTGCGCAACCATTGCGAACAAAGTTACACATTCATATGAGAGCAGGATGTCACAAGCGAGTGGGCCCAAGAGGGCCTACTCAAACCATCCATGTCATCTTCTCATTAATGTGATTAAGTATAACAAACCACCGGTTTATGCCCAATGTCATAAACTAATTCCAATCATCCTAATGTGTGAGTTCTCAAAGACAAGTTTTAAAGGTTTAGGCCCAACTAGGTAATGACTCACAACTAATTCATATTCACTAGATCATAAAAGGATGTCATGGACATATCAAGTGTGCCTAAGTCGCAAATTTAACTAGTAAATGCTAATCCCCTGCACTTTCAAGTCAATTTTATTCTCCATACACTTTAATGCATCTAGTTGAAAGATGACGATACTTCTCTTGTCATTTCTATTTCTTGCATCATAGTTACTTGCAATTAATTCTACTATCCACAAGAAGGAGAGAATAAGTTATCAATAACTATGATAACTCCTGAAGTAACTTAAGCACGAATTAGGTTAAAGAGTCTAATTCAACACAATGCTCTTACAAGGGATGCGTCAAATTCTTAGAGTCATAACAACCTTGGCGGCCTTGACCTTTTCATTACTATGCTGCAACGTTTGCGCTTAGTGGTAAACGTTATTAAAAAAAAAACGTTAGCCTAGTAAAGGAATTATACAAAGAAGCACCTCCTCATGTCTCACACTCAAGTGTGGAAATAGTAAGTGTCCAGACTTAGACAAGCTGGCAATGCTAATAAATTTGCACCCACTTGGCGCTAATCTCTTCACTTATTGTTAATAGATTTTTCTGCTACTAAGAGCTAATCTTTTAACTTCAAGTGATACTTTAATGCACACTATTATAATGCATGAAATTTTGCTCCATCCACTCCCAACAGTTGGATAGAGAGCAAAATACTGCTCATTCTGGCTACTCATCTTACATTTAATGACTAATTCATTTAAGCTCGCATTTCTTGGATGACGTGACTCTTGAATGTTACTTCATCCAATGATGCAACATTATTACAAGTCAAATTACAAAGTCAGTCCGTGCATCTCAATAGTCAAGATCATATACAGATCTATTGAGGGCTTACTAATTTCATAACTCCAAAACTCGCCAATCAAAACTACGTAGAGTGCCGCTAACCATAACGCACACATTAGTTTTAATTGTGCCAAACAAGGCAACAAAACCACGACAACTTTGACTCATGTTTCCTTACTTTGGCTCAATTAAGGTCTGACCTAAAGTCTCAAAGACTTTTGCTTATCTAAAGAATAAGATTACATTGTTCACATTCGAACATCTCTACTAATTCTAGGTCAACCAAATTAACTTCCATAAGCTAAGTCAATTTAGAGAGAAATTAGCATTGGGATTAATTTGATTAGCATAGTATAATTTTGTCGCAAAAATCTAAATTAAATAGTGACAATATTACGCAAGTCGCAAGATCGAAAATCCTCTATGCTCGTAATCATCTCTTGCACCACAGGTGACAAATATCCAAAATTTAATTTAATTTATGCGCAAAATATTAGTTTTCGGGAGTAAATCTACAAATATTTCTCTCAATCGAACAACCTCCCACTGACTATGACATGTCTAAAAGCATAATAAAATATTCTAATTCTATACAATAGCATCTTAATATAGATTCACAATCAACTCATGCTATGTTACATTTAAAAATAGAATTTAAATAAAAAAAATTAATCATGCTATTCTAATTACAACATATTAGAAACGCTAGGCAAAAAATAACAATGTGTTGTGATTAATATTCAGATTATGCCATAACAAAAAGTATATCACTTCTGAAATTTTTCTGAAATTTTTTGGTATTTTCTAGAATTTTAAATAATTAAAAAACACACATAAAATCATAAATAAATATTCTAGAATCTGGAAAAATGCAAAAATTATACCACTAAATAGGAAACCATTACAATAGTCTACTATATAAATTTCAGCCCCAGAAAATTAGTCATGCAACCTCAGAAGCATTTTAAAACAGAAACAATGAATTATTATTTTAGGAAAAATATTTTTTATTTTCATAAAATTTAGAAAATTTTACAGTAGATAAAAAATATAATTCTGAGTCTAATAGTACCAACCACGTTTAAAACAAAGCTATAACGAATTACTTATGACTATTTAACGCGATTCAGAATTAAAAAAAAAAACAAACAGACCCTTACACCCAGTCGTCAAACCAGCCAAGACGGTGCGGAAAACGGCACGGCGCGACTCGGCTCGGCTCGGCGAACGGCTCAGCGCATGGCTTGCGCGTGGCGCAATTCGAAGCGGCGCAACTAACGCGCGCGTGAAAGACGCAGACAGTGCGTGGGAAGTGCGCCCGGCTCGTGGAAGCGCGTGCTCCGCCGCTGACGGCGTCATCTGGCAAGTGAGGCTCACGCGCCGCCTTCCTGGATGTTTTATGGTCTAATTTTGGTACTTTCGGACTCTATTTTCCAAATTAAAAACATTTGTGGTCTCTTAAAAGACATTTAATGAACATAAAAAGATGAGGTGTATTATACTGTCTTTTCAATGAGAGTGGAAGTGCAGAAATCCTGCACTTCATCTTCCTCCTCAAACCATCAAAAAATCAAAACGAACCCAAATTAGGGTTTGATGTATCTCATCAACCGTAAGTCTAAATCTAACAAATAATATATGGTTTCGAAGGTCTCGAAACAAGGATTCTAAATATGTAAGATTTGCAGACTGAAATTAAAGCATGTAAAACCATCATGCATGTAAAGTTTTGAAAAAAACATTAATTTCCATGCATATAACGTGTATATATTTATATAAAATTATACACATTTTATTGCATAAAATAAGCACGACAATACCCATTAAGACTCTGATACCAATGTAAAACCAGAATAACGCAGCGGATAAAAATATCAGATCATACCTTAGGTAATAGAAGCGAAGAATCTAGTGGGTAAATCACGTGCTTCCATAAATACGAACAACGAACACCAGTAGTGGAGCGATACCACAATATGAGTATCACCTACACAAGTCACAGTGTAAAGGCTGACCTACACAAGTCACAGTGTAAAGGCTGAATCGTTCTCTTCATGGGAGAGAGTTAGAGAGAGAGTCTGGGAAAAAAGTTATGGGTAAAAACCATATATACATATCTGATATCAATATATTATATTCAATATATAATCGGATATATACCATATATATTAATCTATTTATATAAGTTGATATGATAGATATAGATATCATGAGTGGTTATCCAAGTAAGTTTGAATTCAAATTCAAACTTACATGGATAAGGTTCAAAAAGTTCATGAGTCATGCCTATATATTTTTTCTAATTATGCTTAAATTATAAATTTGAATAGAGATTTAAAAATGAAAATATAAATTAAAAAAACAAAGTTTATATTTAAGGTAAAAAATACCTTCATAAAAATAATGAAATTGGTCAATTTTTCCAAATAGTAAACTATTCCGGCCTTGGAGACTTTACTATTTGAAAAACAAAATAAAAGATTTTTTTACTTTTCTCGCCATCTAAGATAACAAAGGAAAATCAAACACGGTTTTTTAGATAATCGGACTTTTTGTTAGGAGGAGGATCCCTCCCGTTCATATTGGGGCTGTTTTTGGGTTGTGGGATTTATTGTGATTTTATTTTAATGATTTAAATTATTTATTTTGTTAGAGACAACGTTGATTTTATTTATACAAAAAATTAGGTCGATTCAATAATTAAAACTTATTTAATTTAATGTGTTTTTTACTAAAAAAATAAACAGCAATTATGTTTTTAAAAAATAAATCAAACGTTTTTTTTATGACAAAAATAATAAATTGAATAAGTTGCAGTTATCATATCAACTTAATTTTTTTTGTAAATGAAATATACAAAGTGTCTGACAAAATAAACAATTCAGATAATCGAAGTGGTTTGTAATGAGCCCTATGGACCCAAATAGCACCACCGACCTAATTTTTGTGTGGATGAAATATTTGAAGTGTAATAAAATGAACGGTTCGACTCATCGAAATGAGACCCTAATGAGCCCTACAGACCCAAATAACCCCCCATGCTATCTATATTTTGGATTAGAGGGAATCCTCCTTTTGTTAAGAGATTAATTCTAGGTGTGGCACACAACACAATAGTTCTTCATCTACACTACACATATTTATGGAAAATTTTCATCGTTCATGAATCTGGACAATTTTCATGGTTTATAAAAGGTAAACTACACTAACATCCTCTAATATTTGGAGAAAATATATTAAGCCCACAAGTTTGGCAGAATTACCTTTGGCTTCCTTGAAGTTTTAATTGTTATAACACTTGTTCTTTTTTTCATTAGATATTCATTAGTCGTATGAATAAAAAAATAACATTGTTATCTTTTTTATATTAAAATATACATTTTACACTGTGTATCACTATGTATTGTGTTTTCATACCATCTACATTAGTGAGTCTTTTTAATTTTATTAAAAATAAAGTATGTATAAGTATAATTATATCAAAACTGTAAAATTTAATTTATTTTCTCCAAATCTTAAGGTTAGTAAAATTTACCCTATAAAAATAGGTGAAAGTTTGACAAACGAACAAATCAACTATATTACAAGAATAATAAAGTGGATTAGTAATGTTTTAAATTGAAATGATATATATATTATATATTAGCCATATTTGAATATAAAGATTTAATTAGGAATTTTGTATTTCAAAATATGAGAAAATTAAAAATAAATAAAAAAATTCACATTAATATTAAAAAATGTAAAAGGATTTATTTAACATGATCATTCTAAGCCTCAAATTCACTAGTATATATGGTGTAAAATCGCAAAGTCTTATAGTCACGCTATAGTTCTTAAAACATTAACTAAGTTAACATGATTATTTAGTAAAAATCTTATTTTTCATCCTTATAAACAAACTTAATTACATATCTTGATAAAAAGATTGGAAAATTAAAGACATATTCTTCTACATATTTGTATGAGAGTTTTTCAATGGCTCTCTCTCTCTCTCTCTAATAGATCCTATTGTCTATGTTCATTTCACTTCAAATTGCTGCCGCTGTTGATCTCTTTGTCTTTGCCATCCCTCGAGATGTGCTTTGTATACTTGAAACAAGCATTATCGTCAACTGTTTGTCAAGTACCAATTCTATCTCTCCATGTGACGCATCTCACTAGTTTAGATATAGATGTTGCTAAATTTTAATGTCATTTCTCACTCTTTGTTTTATTTTATTTTTCTATTTGTTGGTCTATTTGTTGTTGGTTGACAAAGATTTGATTGTTGATGTTCATTTTGTCTCAGTCAACTCTCCCAACCATCCTTGATACTCAGTGAAATTTCTAAGTAAACTCAGAGAAGCAGGTATAGTTAGTGAGATTTCATTAAATTAAACTACTTGTGCAATTTCACGTAATTAATTTAAAAGTGAAATTTAAAAAAAAAAAATTCAGTGTCCTAACATAATGAAAATTCAATTGGCTTTGAATTTTATAATTTTTAGCAATTAATTAAAAAAAAATTGTTTTGAACACATTAAAATTTTATTAATTTAGCATACTGAAAATTTAATTCGTCAGAGAGTCACATGAAATAGTAGCCAGAGAATTTCACTATGCTACGTTAATAAAATTTCACTTTATGGAAGAGTCATTGAAAAATGATCACCAACAACTAGTAGTGGTCACTACAAAGTTGTCTTTGGTGGTCGGGGATGTCAGTGGTACTCGAAGGTGGTAGAATAATAAAACTAAACTAATGTTAGTTGTCTAGAACAAAACTCAATGCCGTTAAATTTACAAGCATAGTTTAATTGTCTTTAAACAAGTATAGTTTTTTAGGGAGTTAAAAAAAAAAAAAAAAAAAAACCCTAGAAAAGAACTAGTAATTAACTCATCCGAATGGGATAATTATTATTTTTAATTAATATTTCAAAATATTTAATTGAATTATTTATTATATCTATATGTATATGTATATATAAATAAACTTCTTTTTAGAAAAATGTTATGACATATGTAATAATTGAGAATAATCTTAAATATAACTTAAATAAATATGAGAAATAATTTAATAATTATATAAATATGTACGCATATATGAATGATCATTAGAGTTGTAAATCTGGCCCGACCCGGCCTGACCCAACCCACTCGGGCCTCGCTAGCTCCTGCCAAAATTCGGGCTGGGCCAGGTCGGGCCACAGGGCAAAAAATTAGGCCCAGGCCCAGCCCTAGGCATAGGGGTATTTAGGCCTTGGGTGGTGAATTCTTGGCTACGCTACTAGGTGCTAGCAAATGATAGGATGAACTTTTTAGTACCAACCTCTTTGGGATGATTTAGCCCATTATGGTACTTTTGCACATCCTTTTTCTTTATTTATGTTATTCGTTTAGCATTTTGTTCTTGCTTATTCCATCAATAAAGTTCATTTTTCCCGATCAAAAAAATAAAAATAAAATGGATGACGTTAATGAGAGGAAAAAAGCCATTAAATTACAATATATTCTTTGTGTTTTTTATAAAACATGGGCGTAGAGTTCATCAGTATATATATACCCCAACAATTTCAAGGTTCCATGGCAAAAACATTGTCATTGATTTCTTTTAGTACTATGTCAAACCTATTTCTTTACTTTTATCCACCCTGACTCTCCCGAGTCACCTCCCTTCCAAGCTAAACTTTCCTGTGAAGAGAGGAGTCGAAGGCTCATCCAACAACCCAATGCCCAAGCTCATTACTTGTCTAGCACGTCATCATATAATTCCCAATTTGTACATCTTGAAATTATGCGTCCACGAATCCACCATACAAAGGGTACTACATGGATGTGGACACAGGCAGTAGTCTCACATGAATCCAATGCGATGGATGTACCAATTGCTTCAAACAAATACCAAAGCCTTGCCCTATGAAAAGCCCCAAATCATTTCGCCCCATTCTTTCAAGTGGTGGAAAGTATCAAATCTACACTACTATTTATGAAAACATACACGAAGGGTATTCTCATGAAATAAAATTTCTATTTCCATTCGAAAACAGGCAAAATAGTAAAGATTGATAGTGTAACTTTTGGTTGCGGAATGAATAACATGGATGGGCAATTTCAAGAACAACAAAATAGCGGGAATAATGGGATGGGGTCCTGATAGCTTTGTAGACGCACTACAGGAAAAGGGGGATTTGGTGGCGTTTTGTTAACGACGTTTCTGTAAACGTCACTGTTATTAGTATTTAACGGCGTTTTATAAACGTCGCATATTCTATTACACAAAACGACACCGTGTTATGATGGGAGGCGTTTAAAAACGCCTCCGAATGTGGTGACCCACACGCGCCCCTTTTTTGTGAAAACCTTATTTTGAATCAGAGCCTACATACGCACAGATCTCTCAACCCTTAATACATGCGAACAGATCTCTCTCTCAACCCTCTCCATCGAAGCTCCATCGAAGCTTAAATCAAAGAAGATAACAAAACCTGATTCAGATCCATCGAAGCTTAAATCAAAGAAGATCTCTCTCTCAACCCTCTACACCCGTGATTTCACTCTCTCTTGCTTCAAACCCTTTCGTTTCTCTCGATTCAAACCCCTTCATTTAGTAATCGATTAATCTGCAACCCTTCTCTTCAAGTATTCGATTCACCTCTTCGTTTATTCGATTGAAGTATTCATAGATCATCGATTCGCAGATCAGTCTTATCTCTATCTCTAGTTCATGTTCGAGTTCGCAGGTCTTTCTTCATGGTAAGTGTTGATCAGTCTTATCTCTATCTTCTCACAGTCAAGTTCGATTGAAGATGATACTTACTGATGGAATCATTCGATTCAGGTTTGCTAGGTTTTATCTAGATCAGATCGATCGATTGAAGATCTATTGATCGATTGAACGTGATTTCGAAGTTCAACCTTCTTCAGCTCGGTGATTCAATCTCAGATTCGTTCAGCGAGGAAAGTGAGCACCATCATCTACCAAGGTGAGCACCATCGCTTCAGATTCGCTTGTTTTTTTTCCCTAAATTAGCATGTTGAATTTTCCTAGCATGTTGAATTTTAATCTCTGTTTTTTTATTACCCTAAATTAGCATCAGTTTGGATTGATCAATCAGTGTAGCTTAGATATTTAGGTAGAATATCTGGTTACATTATTATTATTATTATTATTTTGAATTCTAAAATATAGAACAGTTCATTATATCTTGGAATGGATTGCCATTTTCTTAGCGACTTCCTGAGTACTTATTTTTCTTCATAAGGTACTCTACAAGTCATTAACAAATTTACTTTTCTTGAACAATCTAATTTAGCCAATAACATGTTCATGAAGTGTTGCCAATTCTGATTTTTTTGATAGCTGGGATGGTATTGTATTGTATGAAATTTATTAATTCATTGAGACTGATTCTCAATATCTGATACTGGTTGGAGGGATAGTTGAATGCTGAAGTTGAAGCAATGAAACAATGAAACATCATTCATCAGTAGGTAAGAAATAAGATCATGGTAATTTGTCATAAAATCACTAATTACCTTCAACTTAATAAAATTATGATGTATATAACCCTCATGTGGGGAAGAGATCCATTCTTATGCACAAATATTTATGTTTACACCAAAACTGGTTGCAATACAGTTGCTTGTGTGATTGATGAATTTTTGCAGTAAAAGCCATTAACAGAGCTATGTGATGCTTCCCAAAGCTCCAATTTTCTGGCTCATCGTTAAGTAGTACATTACAATTATTGTGGTAATCAGTTTTAATTGCTATGGAAATCGGGTTTGTAATTGTATTAGACTAGCTTGCACTTGCAAAATAGGCATAACAGCAGCTGAGTAAAATCCAAATTAGAAAATTTTATGGTGTAAATAGACCTTGTGTCACTATCATATTATATGCATGAACACAATTTCCAGCAGTTGACAATGATAAAGTCAATGCTCTCCTCCCTGCCTAATTTCTACTTATCGCTATTAAAAATGCCTGAAGGGGTTGCAAAGGAGATAGATAACATTCAGTCTAGATTCCTTTGGGGGGGGTGATGAGCTAAGAAGAAAAATTCATTTGGTCAAATGGAGGGAAATCACTCAAAGCAAAAGTAAAGAGGGGTTAGACATTAGAAAGGTGAGAGTCATGAATGACTGTCTTCTTTTGAAATGGTGGTGGAGATTTGGGTGTGAAAATGACACTCTCTGGAAAAAAAAGTGATTTGTAGCAAATACCCAAAGGGCGGTGGGGTTGGTGGCCCTTACCTGTTGCAAGTACAAGGTTGTCTATGGTTTGGAGAGATATATTGGGGGTTGCTGGATCTTGCCCTGAGGTGGTGGATTTTTTCAAGGCTAACATAAAAATTAGTATTGGTGATGGGAGGAGAACAAAATTCTGGCTTGATAATTGGGTTGGCAATGGTTGTTTAAAAGATGTATTTCCTAGATTATTCTCTGTGGCTGTTGATAAAAGTGAATCAGTGGCAGTGATCACTAGCAGGAGAGGTGGGAATGAAGAGTGGGGATTGGTCTTTAGAAGAACTCTGTTTCAATGGGAAAGTGAAGAA
>NW_021025260.1:738210-774876 GCF_004153795.1 Camellia sinensis
TTTCCCCTAAATAGCATGTTGAATTTTCCTAGCATGTTGAATTTTAATCTCTGTTTTTTTTATTACCCCCCTAAATTTAGCATCAGTTTGGTTTGATCAATCAGTGTAGCTTAGATAATTTAGGTAAAATAATCTGGTTACAACATTAATTATTATTATTATTATTTGAATTCTAATATAGAACATTCATTATATTCTTGGAATGGATTGTGATTTTGTATTCAATAATTGAGAAAAAATCTAAATTTAGAACAGTTCATTATATCTTGGAATGGATTGCCATTTTCTTAGCGACATTCCTGAAGTACTTATTTTCTTCATAAGGTACTCTACAAAGTCATTAACAAATTACTTTTCTTGAACAATCTAATTAGGCCAATAACATGTTCATGAAGTGTTGCCAATTCTGATTTTTTTTGATAGCTGGATGGTATTGTATTGTAATGAAATTTATTAATTCATTGAGTGATTTCTCAATATCTGATACTGGTTTGGACAGGGATAGTTTGATGCTGAAGTGTGAAGCAATGAAACAAGAAAATCATTCTCAAGTGGTAGAAATAAGATCCATGGTAATTTGTCATAAAATCACTATTTCCTCAACTAATAAAATTATGATGTATATACCTAATAGTGGGAAGAGAATCCATTCTTATGCACAAATATTTATGTTTAACATACCCAAACTGGTTGCAATACAGTTGCTTGTGTGATTGATGAATTTTTGCAAGTAAAGCCATTAACAAGAGCTATGTGATTGCTTTCCAAAGCTCAATTTTCTGGCTCAATCGTAAGTAGTACATTACATTATTGTGTAAATCAGTTTTAATTGCTATGGAAATCGGGTTGGTAATTGTAATTAGACTAGCTTGCACTTGCAAATAGGCTAACAGCAGCTGAGTAAAATCCAAATTAGACAAAATTTTATGGTGTAAATATAGACCTTGTGTTGGTGGGAGATTAGCCAAATGCATATAACTTGCAATTAACAAACTTCCTTTTCGAAAACTTTATGATTCTTGTTTCTTGATGTACTGTCTTGCGACAGCCGGGTTTCAGGCCTTCAAGAAAATGCTGGACAGGTTTCGCTTTATGGTGTTCTGTGTTTGTGACGCAGGCCTCTGGTTGCATATCTGGAAGGTTTGGTTACAAATCCCATAATAATCGTGTCTGTCATTTGGAGTCCGGGCAGAGATTCGGTAAGAGCTTACCACCATCTCCATACGTTGAAGGAGTTGAATACATGAATCATTTAATACTTTTTCTGTCTCTAAAATCTTTTTGTGAGGCTTGGCATATTAATTGGAACTTATGCCTTAAATAGCCAACACGGACCTTCAAATTGAATGTTTAGTTAGGAAAACCTGTCATTAGCAACCTAGTTAAGTTAATATTTCCTCAATTGAAGAGATTATTTTTAATGTTTATACTTTTGGCTAAAGATTACATTAATTCAATTATTGTATTTCTCCTTATTAGGCGTCCCCGAGCAGCACAAACTTTATAAAGCTGGTTGCGTGCACCTCAAGCAATTGTGTAGCCATCAATATCTGAAATTGTCAAGGCTCTTTTGAATCTTCATCATGGGCTGCACAAGGTGAAATTCTTGTGCGTGTGGTGGACTTTTTTTGGCATGGATTATTCAATTTATAATGTTGGAACATATTAATAGCACATTATATAGTATCGCCAGATCACATGCATTCTCTTGTGCTTCCTTTGCTTGCTTCTAAATATAGTATCAATCATAATGTTTTAGTTGTTGTTTCTTAGAGCTTTCACTTTCCTCTGTTATATCATATATTTTCTTCCTCCACTTCTTTTATTTGGACCACATTCTCCAGCTTCATATCCTCTGATTTTGACTATTTGCCTACATGACTATCCGAAGATTCAGCACAACGACGGATTCAATTGGGGGTAGCCAAGAAGATAAAGAAGTGGGCACGCAAAAATTGTTTCTTGATAAAGCTGAAGAGGCAAGGGTTGCTGCTTCACAGCTTTCAATCTCTTGGACTGATGTTCCTAAGTTACCTCAACCTGTATAAGCTGCTGGTGAATGCCACTCAAAAAGGGGCGACAACCTCTTATGGGGAAGAGAGTACTAGTACTTTGTTGGTGTACAGCATACAGAGCATGTTTCAGCCAAGTCAACGTTGGTAAAGATGCGAAAATTTTGATAAAGTTACAATAGAATTGGACAAGAGAGTCAGCAAAAACCATAGGTGTTGGCTTAGGGACTCCACATGAAGCAAATCAACTGGTACCATGCCAGACTATATTTTGGTGCTGAAAATCCTGCAGCAGTAGTTTGAAGGGCTGGTACTCTTGGTGAGGTTATACAATTATTGAACATATTATAATGCAGAACGTTTGTCTTCTCTAGTCTTGTAAGAACTACTGGTAATGAGATCAGAAAAGTTGATAAGTATTGTGATCTTGGTGAGCAGGAGCAAAATGATCGAAAACTGCATGTCTTGACAATAAGGAAAAATGCTTCTGAGAAAGGTCCTGTAAATGCTGTTAATACTCCAGGTGGATTTGATTCGTTCTTGGATCTTTGGGACTCAACCAGAGAATTCTATTTTGATATTCACTTTAACAAAAGATCTGAAGTGAACTCGACTGTCCCTTTTGAAATACATGGCATAGCAATTTGCTGGGGAAATTCTCCTGTCTACTATGTCAATCTTCCCAAGGATATATTTTGGTTTGACAGCAGAAGAAATGATTCTTTGTCCATATCTATTTCTGGTGATGGCACGATGTATTAGCACCAAAGCATCAGTTCGAGTGGCAAAACAAAGATGGAGTAGGATAGTTATGATCATGGGAAAAGATGTCAGAAAGTTTCTTGGAATTTAAAAATCAGATTCAGGTGTTAAAAATTCCTGCTGTTTCCATTCAGAGATTGGGTAGCCTGAATCTTGCAGTGAAAAATATGGTCTTGAGCTCAAAGACAGCATATACTATTTGTTGCACCCAGTTTATGCTCTGATACCGCTGTCCGACTCCTTCTCGGACACAATCTCTTCGGTACTCATCTTTCTCTCTCCTCTCTCTCTCTCTCTCTTCTCTATATATTATATATATATTCTATATATAAATCATCATATCAATTGTGATTGTTCGTGCAACTCTAATCATAAACTGTTCTTCGTTTGTGTTCAGTTTCAATAATTTGATACAAGTTTGATCGATCGATCGATCGATTTGGTTTTCTCCGATTTCTGGTTCCGATCGATCCAGAACATACTGCTTTTTTCTCTGATCAATCAGGTGTTTTTCTCAGATCTGTATGTGTATATGTGTATGCATGTGTTTATCTATTCAATTTTAGCTCGTATAGATTCTGCATTAGCTGATTCGCGATGTTTGCAGATTGCATGTACTTGAAGACCTTATTCATTATGCATTGTTGTGCCATTGTTATCGCCACACGTGGTTAAAGACTTGAACTATTTGTACTTGAAATGCTAATGTATTTAGAAGAGGGGAAAAAAAACACACAAAACAAAATTTGAATGTATAGTAAAATTTAAACTTACTATAGTGTGAATTATAATAAAAATAAATCTGATTTACACATTTTAAGTATGTACACTTGTTTAGTATTTTATGAGAATATGGGGCGTTGTTGATTTTTACAGTCTTGGGGGGGAGAAAGGTGTCTTGGATGCTTCTCTCATGTTAAAATAGAGAGAGAATGCTGCTCTCTAACAACCCCTCCCAAGTAAATCACTTTTTTTTTGCTGGATTCTTTTGACTATATTCTGCTTTGCTTTCCCTTTGTGAATGTTTATTTATTTTGTTATTATTATACTTGCCTGCTTTGTTATATTAAAACCTAGACTCCAATTAATTCTAATGCTCGCTCTGTCTGTCTGTCTGTGTCTCCTCTCTCTCTCTGTAACACCAAAACTCATCATAGAAAGTTGGTTTAATATAATATATTGTTATTACATACCCTTCCTCTTTCAAAGGAGGACACAAAATACAAACTTTGACCTAATCATCAATTGGGACAGGACAGTACCTGGATGACCTTTCCTTAAACACAATCAATAGTAAAACTCAATAACAATACAATACAATACAATACACTACTACTATATTAATACAACAAAATAATATATATGATATAGATATAGATATAAATAAGAGCGAGAGCGAGAGAGAGAGAGAGAGAAAAAAAAAGATGAGAGAGTATTATTAACTGTGAAGTGATGGGTAGCAAAATTAAGTAGAAAAAATGTAGCTAGCAGACGTTGGTCCAAATCCCACAAAACATTTTGCCCCATCAAATGAAATCTGGATTCCCTCTTGCTGTATATTGCCTATTATGGATAGTCCTGATGCTGATGCTGCAAATGCAAAACAGAATGTTCCCATTTCATTCACTGGTATCAAGAAGTTCCGTGCTGGCAGCGTCAAGATGGGTCCTCCTGAGAAGTAAACGATACGGTTGGTACCCGAACCGACACAAACCCATTCAGATCATAACACGTGTCGAATATCGATACTCCTGACGACCGAGGTGGCTCGCAGTTTGAGTGATGAACGCATCATGAAATTACTCTGTCATCCCTTATTGCCCCTAGATTGGTTAGTCTATTTAACTAGCATTACATGTTTCATATTTTGTACATTTTCTTTATCAAATTTTTATTTCTTTATTATTCATCCCTCCCCCCCATTTACATTCTAGGCTCGTAGAGGCGGTATTGACGAGTCATTTGCCTGGGAGAGCAGAGAGTATTTAAGGAAGCTTTGTATAGGAAAGGTGCTCATTTAAATGCCTTTAGCTATGATTGCAACATATCAGTTTTCTAATGAACGAGTTGGAATTATCGCATCTTACCCAATTTATCTTTTTGAATAGGATGTCACTTTCAGAGTGGATTATACTGTACCAGCCATAGGGCGAGAATTCGGCTCAGTTTTCCTCGGCGATAAGAATGTCTCATTGATGGTTGTTGCTGGAGGCTGGGCAAAGGTTATATCACTTTTTTCTTTGGTGCATACATTTCCAACGTTGGATTTGTTCTGTATGTATGGGCATTAGCTAAATCTGATGCTTGCAGGTTAGGGAGCAGGGTCAACAGAAAGGAGAAGCTAGTCCTTTCTTAGCGGAACTGCTACGCCTTGAAGAGCAAGCCAAACAACAAGGGTTAGGACGTTGGAGCAGGGTGAGTCTAAGTCCTTTACTGCTGTTTATTTGTTTATTTTATTCTTATATTTGTTTTAGGATGTTGGAGTAGGGTTAGTTTACAAAATTAACGAAGGCGTGGAGTATAAAGATTCTTGGGTAGAGAAGGTCAGTAGATGTTATATCTTGTATTATTGATGTTGTTCAATTGACATTGGTATTTTCTTTCATCCTTTGTTTTCTGATGGTCTAATAGGCTACCTGAATGTCTATTCTATTTGTTTTTGTTCCTTCCTTCCTGTCATGCTGATATTGCTTTCATATGCTTCATTGTTTAACCCAGTTGATCATTGGTCTTAACATTATGAAACTTTACTAATTAAATGCCATCATTTATGGATACTTCTCTCTCTCTCTCTCTCTCTCTCTCTCTATACATATATATATATATATATTATTTTGTGTAGTTCTCTAAATCCAACATGTGTTTTCCTCTGCTCACGTAGATTATGAAAGTTTTGAGAAGCTAATTAAGCAATGTCATGAATTAAAACTGTTACAGTAGTTGTGCTCTCTTAATAATTTTTCTATTCACTTCAGAATAGTTGCATATGGTCTGTCATTTTTTGGATGTTACAATTCACAATTTCATTGTCTTGGCTCTCAGGGCTGCTATGTATGCATCATTATTGGTTATTGTGAAGGAGGAGACATGTGAGTGACTTTTCTGGCTAAAACTGCAATACTTGGCTTAATCCATTTACTTGGGCTGAAACTTTACATGCAATCTATGATGTCATCTTTTTTGCTACTTTGTCTTTTACAGGGCAGAAGCTATAAAGAAAGCAAATGGTGTTCTTTTTTCCGATGAGGTTGTTTTATATTTCTAGTATCTTAGCATCACATTTATATTGTTTCGTTTTCTTTTCTGTTGTCGCAATCTAGATTGTACTGCATTCTACCTCCCACCTCTGCAGTTTTCAGTTTGTATCAGCTCACAATTTCTTTGTTCACTGATACATTGATGTTAAATTGTTTATAGAAGCTGTGTAAATAGCTTGTTCAATTGCTTATAGCTTGTTCAATTGTTTTCTTTCTTTAATAGTCTTGAGAGGTGTCAGTATTTTGCTGAATCACCATTGATTAATCCTGTTGCAGGTGATTTTGGACTTGCTAAGATGTTGCCATCAGATGATCTTGCATCCTCTGTAAGTCTTGTGGTTAACTGGTTCATTTTTCAAGTTTCAACATTTGCATTAGTTTTATTGTTCAAGATTTCTTTTTCGTAACTCAGGTTGTAGGAACTCCAAGTTATATGTGCCCTGAGCTTCTTGCTGACATACCTTATGGCTCTAAGTCAGACATTTGGTCCTTGGGTAAGTGTATACACAAATGTCACATAAATACATATATAAGTTATAATGCAATCATGAATGCAAGTTGCAACTTGGCATATTTTTGATGCCTATGAAAATTTAGATTTTTCCTTGTGAGGAATTGTGTTCTTATTTGTATATTGTGGCCTTTAATTAGTGTCTTAATCTAATCCTTGCTCTATTTTTGTTTTCCAGTCAGGCCCTCATCAAAAGCATGCTGCGGAGAAAACCCAGAACTTCGGCCGAGTTTATTTCCTGTTCTTTATTCTTTTTTTAACACTTTCCGAAAATGTTTTACGTAGGAGAAACATTAATATAAGCATGCGAATGATTTGCCATTGCCTTAGATAATCTAAATGATTCCTAATTCATTAATTAGGACTCAGCTAGTTGTGTTTGTTCTAGCTAATATATTGCCATTCATAGTCATCGGCATAAGCCTTTTCTAGTAAGTTTCTCTAATAATTTTAAATCCCTGTAATGTATCTTCCAAAATTCGAAGCCAAGACATTTTTAAGGTACTTATTGGTTTTATGTTTCAATTGGATTTAACTTTTGTGGCTTTGTATATAAGGTAGTAATTTTTTGATTGAGAATTGTGAATTCAATTTTTGGATATGTTATTTTGTGGAAAAATTAATGCTATATTAAATTGAATGGGAAAGTGAATTAATACTATATTTGTTATTTGAATGGGAGTTATTATTTCATATTAGTGTTATTTAGTTTTATTATTGGTGTTCTTTTAGTTCAATCACATAAAATTAGTACAATTTCAAAACCAAAAAAAAAAAAGAAAGATAAGACGGCGTTTTTCAAATGCCACTATAACGGTTGGAATTTTTAAAATTAAAAAAACCTATGAAGGCGTTTTAAAAACGTCGCTAAAATCATACTGACGTCACAGTATTGTTAGGGCAGGGCATTTGGCGGCGTTTTTAAAAACGCCGCCTATACTAATACAGCGACGTTTTCCAAACGCCATAAAGTTATAGCGACGGCCGCGTCATCGGCGTTTGGTATTAAACGTCACAAAAAGAATTGACGACGTTTTTGGTACCTATAGCGGCGTTTTTTAAACGCCGCTAAAAGCCTAATTTCTAGCAGTGACGATATTGGTTCTCAGAGCAATGGAAAACTCTCATATTATCTTCCAGTGATTAATCACAAGACAATCTCTTTTAGGCCTAGGAGTTATTTAAGATTTGGTGCAGATATACCATAGCGGCCAATTTTAGGAAGGGCCAATAACACTAACAAAGCCTATAGTTTGAGACTTGTATTATTTTAGTCCTTAACCTTTCAATTGTGATATATTTGATGCTGAATTTTAAATCACAAATTAGATATGAACAATTGAAGACACTATTGTTCCATTTCAAAGGCAAAGTCATCAATTTGATAAATATAAACTAGTTTGATAAAAATAAATGTTAAAAAATTATTTTTAATTTTTTAAAAGTTATTTCTATCCACCAAAGATAAAAGTATATAAAAATGATAAATCTTTTACATTTTTATTTTTATTTTTATTTTATTTTTTTACTAAATGAATTTTTAGTATGTATTTGGATGATGATCATGTAATTGGTGGTTATTTTTGTTGATATTTTTAGATGGTTATCATGTAATAGATAGTTGCATTTGTTGTTAATAAATATTTTTGGATGATTATTATTGGCTTTTAATGTGTAAGCGATATGTTTAATATATGAAATGCTTTTAATTTTGGATTTTTTGGTTTAATGGATTGGTTTAATAGTGACATCAAAATTGTCGCTATGTTTCACTTTGGAAAAAAAATAAAAACTAATTAAATGAAAATAAATATCAAAAAAATTATTTAAAAAAAATATTTCTACCATCCCATAAGATAAAATTATATAAAATAATGTGTTTTTAATTTTTTTTCACCAATTTAGTTTTTTAATTTCTTTGAATATTTTTCTAAAAATAGATTTTGAAAACCAAATCAAACATAATTTTATAACCAATAAACTTCCAATATTATTCATTAAAAAAAAAAGGTCAGTATATTTCAAACAACATAAGTTAATCAATGCAAAATAAGTTGTATGACGATTTTACCCTTGAAATGAACCATTTACAAAGAAAACCTCTTTCACTGTTCTTATTTCGAACAAGATTCAAAATTTAGAATCAAATGTATCAAAATTGAAAAATCAGAGACTAATGTGATACGAACTTCAAATTATAGGGATTGTTAGTATAATTCACACTTTTAGGAATCACATCATTGCAATGCATCAATAAGGAGTAATCGCTTTACTACATGGAAATGTAAGGGATTAGCCTCAATGAGAGGAGACTCAATATAAGCACAATGGTATTTGCATTGAGAGACAATGGCAATACTAGTGGGTGCATCATAGACTTTTGTTTCAGAAATTCACGTATCGTCAAGCCTGCTTATGATGTTTTGTTAAATGAATTGCAAAAGCATTTCTCTAGTTTTAAGTACTTGAAAAGGTATCATTGAAATTCATCAAAGCTTGGAACTCTGCTACGAGCGACACAGGCCAGAAGTTTAACAACCTTCCTGCTATCACTTTTCATTTCAAAGGAACTCGGGCTAATCTGGTGATCAAACGTAAGAGCTCATTCGAAGTGGGTGATAAAATGGTTTATAATAAAAAAGCATTAATATTTCTGTTTAGCAATGTTATCGGATGATAAAATTACCTCCATAGAGAGACACCGTTAGACAAATCAAAGAATTATATATGATACCAGAAAGTAATTGCTTTTTCTAACCAGAGGATTGCTTGAAAAATGCTTAACACAAGGTAATTTGTGCTCTTCTTTACCATTTACTATGACATAGTTTTCATTCAAAGGATCACCCTTAAGCTTTTATTTATTTATTTATTTATTTTTCATTTTGAAGCAAGAGGCCCATCAAAATTATTTATATATTTTTGAAGTTGTGGAACTTGAAGATGTACTAATTTTTGGATGAGAAAAGCAAAATGCACAGAAATGATTCACAAAATTAATGACAAACATGTGTCTTGTCTGTGGTTAATTTTGTGAATCATTTGTGTTTGTAGTAAAACTCTTTTTAGATAGTCTATGTTCATGCATAAAAATACTTAATAAATAAAAATGCTGAGAGAGATTTATATACCCCCATTTAATTTTAATGTAAAATAAGTTGATCAGAATCTAGTGTACATTCGTTGCAAGCGCTACTAAATCTTGTCATTGTTGGATATGTTTCGCTTAAAATAATGACACACAAATAAATTGTTTAAAATAATATAGCAACTAACTTTGGCATTGTTTGTAATCCTTTTATCCTACAAAAGCCATGTATCAAACAACTAAACTTGGAGCCACTGGGAAGACTATATTTGCATTAAGGGTAAATTATAAATGCGTTCTCTGATATTTATTTAAAATAAGATTTGCTTTTTATAGTTTTGATAATTACATTTTGCCTTTTGAAATTTTTAATTTCATAATAAATGATCAATTTTATTAATAAATCATTTGATTAACAACTTTTAATAATATCAAAAATTTATTTATTTATTTATTTATTTTTTTGATCGGCAAAGAAAATCTTTATTGATGAAACAAACAAGGTATGAAAGATTACATCAATAAAGAGGAGGTTGGAGCTAAGAAAAGCACCAAGCTTCGGTTGGTGAGAAACCAACAAAAGAGAGAGAGGGAAAGAAGAAAGAGAACAGCAGAAGCAAAACACCAGGAATTGAGGCACAGCAGCATCCTCATTGGACTTGCCTACCAGAACTGAGCAGCAACATTCACCCTCCTTCAACCCATTTGCATTCCAGATACGCACAAATGGTCTCACAAAACAGAACAACTGAAACCCATACAATTCAAGCCATTTGCTTTTCAGATGGTCTCACAAAACAGAACCAGATAAAACTGAACACCATTTGGACAGCATAAAAACTAAAACCAGATAAAACTGAGAACCTTCCTTCCCATTTTGGACTTCATAGCAGCCATAAAACAGAACCCATACAACTGAACACCATTTGGACAACATAAAAACTAAAAACCAGATAAAACTGAAAACCTGTCTTCCCATTCTAAACAGCATAGCAGCCACAGAGCAGAAGCAGCCATATGCAGTCCAGTTAACCGTTTGCGTGCCTATCATTTAGCAACATCTGATCCCATGAAGACTATAACACAGCAGAATATCAGCAGCAGATGGACTCCAAACATTGCAGGATAACTGATTCAACAGATGAGCTCCAAAAACACCCAAAATCAACAGCAACCAGTCAACCACTCAGACTGAAAAGGTTTCAGCCAACATCACTCAGACAGATCAGAGGAGCAGACTAGCTGATTAGAGCAGAAGCAAACTGTGGATTCAGGAATGCAAATTGATTTGATTCCATTTGAAAACTAAATCATCAATTGAGAATGGGAAATTCTTGATAGATGCTTTCAACCAAAAAGCTACCCTGATTTTGATTAATTCACACAGACCTGATAGATTGGGTTGAATCTCAAAGAAGACACATTTGTTCCTGTGCTTCCAAAGAGACCACAATATAATAAGGGGAATGGCTCTTCAAATTGGCCTAACAAAGCTCTTCAATCTAACACCCAACCACCAGTGGAGTAGGCCATCCACAGAGTTATTGATGCACCAGTAAAACCCCCAATCATGAATAAAAGTAGACCAGATCCGCCAAGAAAATAGGCAAAGAAGTAGAACATGAACTGCAGATTCAGGTTCAGCTCCGCAGAAGGGGCAAAAAATAGGAACACTGCTGTCCAGAATGCCAATTCTCTGCAAAAATTCTGCAGATTTGACTTTGTTTTTCCATGCCAACCAACAGAAAAAAGAAACCTTGGGAGGAGTGGATCTATTCCAAATGGAGTTACAGATTCTGAGATTGGGACCAAAATTGGAGCTACTAAGAGAGTAAAGAGATGACACAGAGAAGTCACTGTTACCTGTAGATGCACATGCCCAGGACAAACAGTCAGCTCTATCAAGACTCAAAGAAGGAGTTGAGGAAATGATACCAAGCAATCTAACTTCTTTAGCCAACTCCCATGCATATAACACTCTTCTATGGGGTAAAAACCAATCACTTGAGCTGATTTTTCTTGCAAAGAATTGGTAAAGAGAACCTTCTTTATCAGTTGAAAGATTAAAGAGATGTGGAAAATCAATCTTAAGACAAGAATTAGCACACCACCTATCATGCCAAAATTTGATTCTATTTCCATTTCCCACTTTAATAAGGCAGTTGCCCAAGAAGAAGTTGTAAATAATATTATAATACTGCTATAAGACCCAATGGAGATGATGTCCTTCCACAGTCTGGAATGTTTGTAAGAGGGCTTCATTGGTGGAAACCAACACAGCACATCAATCTTATATTTACTGCAGATAGCTCTCCTCCAAAGAGCATTGATTTGAGTTCCAAATTTCCACCACCATTTGAGTAGCAAGCAAGCATTGACATCTCTGATCCTTCGGATACCTAACCCCCCTTGATCTGTGCTCCTTGTGACCTCCACCCATTTAACAAGGTGAACTTTCCTTTTAGTGGCATTACCACCCCATAAAAAGTTAGCCTCAATCTTTTTGATGTCTCTAGCCACACCTTCAGGCATCTTAAATAAAGAGAGAAAGTACACTGGTAGACTGAATAAAGTAGACTTGATCAAAGTTAGTCTTCCTGCAAATGACAACATTTTCCTCTTCCACCCGGAAAGTCTAGCTTTAAAATTGTCAATCACAGGCTTCCAAGTAGATTTCCTACTAGGGTTAGCACCAAGGGGAAGCCCCAAAAATTTGATAGGAAGGGTGTGTACTTTACAGTTGAAAAGCCTTGCAAAAGAGAGCAGTAGTGCATCATCCACACCAACACCACACACCACACTTTTGTGGAAATTAATTCTGAGACCAGAGAGAACTTCAAAGCATCTGAGAATTCTTTTGACCAGGACAATTTGATCCTAATCAGCTTTAGAAAAAATGATTGAGTCATCGGCAAACTGTAAGTGAGATAAGAGAACATCATTAGCCCCAACTAACACACCTTTGAGAATGCCAAGATTAAGTGCTCTGCCCAGAAGTATATTGAGCCCTTCAGATACTATATTGAAAAGGAAATGTGAAAGCGGATCAGCCTGTCTAAGACCTCGTTGAGGTGAGAATTCCTTTGTTGGTGATCCATTCACAAGAATCGAAATCCTAGCTGTAGAGACACACGCTTTCATCCAGGAAATCCATTGAGATCCAAAACCAAAACTAGATAGCAATGAGAATAGGAATTCCCAATTTACAGAGTCGAAGGCTTTCTCAAAATCCAACTTTAAAATCAGAACTTGTTTCTTGGCTTTCTTCCATCTATCCACCACTTCATTGGCAGTGAATACCCCATCAATGGTATTTCTCCCACCTATAAAAGCCGTCTGAGTTTCACCAATAATAGTGGGTAACACTGGCTTCAATCTATGAGTTAGCACTTTTGCCAAAATTTTGTATAAAGAACTCACAAGGCTAATGGGTCGATAATCAGACAGATTGATGGGATTTTCTAACTTAGGGATGAGAGTAATAAACGTACTGTTAATACCATATGTGAGCCTACTATTCTGATGAAATTATTTAAAAAATTACATAATCTCATGCTTCAAGATCTTCCAAAATTTCTGATAGCACAACATATTGAACCCATCAGGGCCTGGGGCTTTGTTCCTATTGCAGTCTTTAATTGCTGCTAAGACCTCAGTTTCAGTGAACTCTAGAACAAGGAAATGAGGAACAGAATCTGCCTCTATAGTCTTGAACACCCCTCCCAACACTGGTCTTTTAGTCCAATCTTCAGCAAAATGAGTTTTGAAGTGTTGAAAAACCTCATGCTTGACCTTGCTAGGCTTCTCATGGGACACTCCATTGACAATAATAGAGTTAAGAAGATTTCTACTATGTCTGAGATTAGCAGAGACATGAAAGAACCTAGTATTTCTATCCCCATTCAGAGTCCAGTTCAGTCTAGACTTTTGATGCCAGAACCGCTCCACCATTCTGTAAAGCTTCCACACTTCTTGTCTGACCATTCTTCTTCGTAACTTTTCTGAATCTAGCATTGCTCTATCCTCTGCCATAATATCCCATGTATGCAACTCCTCTTCTGAAGCCTTAAGTTTGGATGTGATATTACCAAACACCTAAATATTTCATTTTTTCAATTCCATCTTTAGGTGCTTGAATTTTTGAATAAGCATGAATCCTGCCCACCCAGAGAAAGAACTGTTATTCCAGCAATTGATAAAGAGTTCTGAGAAGCTTGGGTGTAAGGTCCAAGCGTTTAAAAATCTGAAAGGACGAGGCCCCCAATCTCTTTCATCTTCCATCATCAACAAGGGACAATGATCTGAGATTAATCTAGGCAGGCCCCAAAGCTTCATTCTAAATTTGATCATCCATTCCGGACTGAACAAGACTCTATCAATTCGGCTCCACTTCTCAGAATCCTGGGCATTACACCAAGTGAATTTCCTTCCATACAGAGGTAGATCATGGAGCTCACATTTCCCAATAAAATCATTCAATTGTTTCATCCCCCTGTCTCTTCTGGAACAGCCTACCCTCTCCCCAATATGCCTAATCTCATTGAAGTCACCTCCCATGCACCAAGGATCAGGAAAAAAGACCTTGTGCTTAAATATATCTTCCCAAAAACTGGCTCTAGCACTAACATCATTGGGAGCATATATGTTCAACAAAACACAATCAAAGGAGTTGTAAAGAGAACCAGATAGTAAGATGTACCTCCTATTACAGCAACAGCCAGATAGTTGAAAAACAGCCGGATCCCAAATGCATAAAAGCCCACCCGCAGATCCATCAGGGTCTACAGACATAAATTCCATGTTTTTGCTTCCCCAAAGCCCCCTAACAGCATTTTTTGAAACCACTGTTTTCTTGGTCTCTTGAAAGAAAACAATATCAATAAGTCTATCCTTAAGAAGGCATTTGATTCTAGCCTTTTTCTCAAGTTTTCCCAAACCCCTAATATTCCAGGAGAGTAGCTTCATCAAAAAATAAATAAATACACTCAAGACACCCATCTACAACAGATTATTGTTGAGCCTTACCTTCCTTGTTAATTCTCTCCTGGTCTTTAAGCTCTAGCTCAATGATCTTGCTTAGAGCAACATCTTCCAGCCTATTAAAGTTGATACCTAGGGATTTCCCTAGATGCATTGTGTCTTTAGCTTCTTGGAGAAGACAGTGGTTGAAAGATGAGGAGCTTCCAGACAAATCCGAATGGGCAAGAGCAGAAGCAGCTGTCCTGAAAATGATAGACTTGGAGGACTGCTTATGGACTGTAGCAGCCCTAAAGCCATGGATTCTAGCAAAGCTAGAGAATCCTTCAAGTTGAGATTTCTTGTAATAATTCAAATCAAAAATTTATTTTAAGTAATAATTCATGTAATTTTATCATTATGTAGGAGAACAGTTAGAAATTTTATTTTTTCAGTTAATTATGTTCAATAAATTTTTTTGACAAATGATATTTATAATTTTTCAAACTATAAGGAACAATTTATATTTTAAGGAAATTTTAAGAAATGTATTTTCAATTTACCCTTGCATTGAAACATAAATTAATTACAAAATCAAATATAAAATGCATATAAATGCATAGGGGATCTCATTTTTTTATTCTTTTATTGTTGGAATGGCACACGAGCTAATAAATAATTTTTTAAGTAGTTTACGACAAGGTAAATTCATTAATTTATCACAAAACTATTAATTCTAAATATTAGAATTCATTTTATAAATTTATAACCTACCTGGGCCGAATCATAATAGAGGCTTTTTTTTTTCTTTGTTTTTTTTTTTTTGTTTTTTATAAATTTTTTTAAGGCCAAATCTAGTGGTTTGAATTTTTTCTATTTTTTTTTAACACCATAAAGAAACAAAGTACGACCTGTATTAAATTAAAGAATTATAACAATTGATTCCATACATTATTTGGGTCATTTTTTGGTAAATCTTCATTTTTAGTGTTTTATTCTCTTTAACCTATATTCTTTTTGAGTATTTCATTAAGTTCTGTTTAATGTGATATAACTAAATCATAATTTTAAATTTTTTTCACATGTTTCTATTTTGAAATACATAACAATAGTCCCTCATTTTATGGAGAAAATCTCTCCTTCATTCTAAAGAGAAAATCTTTCTCTTATTTTATGGAGAAAATCTGTCTCTTATTTTAAGGAGAAAATCTCTTTCGCATTTCATGAATAAAATATCAAATTATGAACTTTGAACCTTTTTTTATAATTTTAAAATTTAAAAAATTACGCAACAAAAAATCTAAATAAAAATCAAAATACAATGTGAATGTTTACAATAAACAACAAATATACAACTAACTTTTAAAAAAATAAAACACATACTAAAGTACAATGTGAATGTTTACAATAAACGACAAATATGCAACCAACCTTCAAAAAATAAAATTCATACAAAAATACAATGTAAATGTTCACAATTTATAATTAACATACAACTAGTCTTAAAAAAATAATTTATACTAATGTAAACATTTACACTTCAACATGAAAACATAAAGAAAATTGAAAAAAATGAAAATCGACTATTTCAATTGTTCAATGGTAACAAAAAAAGATTGTTCAATTAACAAGTATAGTAACAAAACCAACAAACATACAATTAACTATCGAAAAAATAAAACTTATACCGAAAGATAACGTGAATGTTCACAATTTACAATTAATAAACAACAAGTTTAAAATAAATAAATAAATAAACTCATACTAATGTGAACATTCACACTACAACGTGTAAACATAAAATAAAATTCAAAAAAGTAAAAATCGACTATTTTGATTGTTTAATGATAACAAAAATAATTGGTCAACCAACAAGCATGGTAAAAAAAATAAAAAAATACAACTAACTTTCAAAAAAACTTCAAAAAAAAAAAAAAAAAACTCATACCAAAATACGGAGTGAATGCTCACAATTTACAATTAACATACAACTAACCTTAGGAAAACTAAATTCATACCAATATGAACATTTACACTGCAATATGAAACAAAATTGAAAGGAAAAAAAAAAAGACTATATATTTCAATTGTTTAATGGTAACAAAAAAAGATGGTTCAAACAATAATTATAATAACAAATAACCAATGATATGTGAACATTCATGTCTTGCAAAATATATAATTATGTTTATATCTATATGTCAACACTTATTTTTCAGACTTTCAAATAATGCGAAATGTGAACATTCACATTGATTGACAAAAAAATAGAAATAATGGCAGCAATAGAATTAGAAATCCAAAAAAAACTTAATCACTCTAAAAATTAAAAAATATCACCTGCATCCTCATCTTCATCATCTTCTTTACCATTATCACTATCATTAGCAATTTATGCAATTTCATTATTTCACCAATTCAAATCAAACCAAACTCACATTTGAAGAATATATTTGTAACAAAATTGACTGGATATAAACAGAGTTTCGACTTAGAATAATGGAGAAACATAGAGTATTGAATACAGAATTTCGAACGCGAAGTGACAATAGAGGAATATAATATTATTTCACTACCATGTGTAAACTAGAGTTTCTAAACCCTACCAAATAGAGAGTTTCGAAACCTTAGCACAATGAAGCAATACCATAAATGTGAATGAAACTGATCAAAAAGAAAAACGTGAATAATGATAACTACCAAAATAGAGGTAGCAATAACAAAGAAATGTGAATATCATTTTTCTATGTAATACATATCAAGAATAGACATAAGGGTATAATAGTCCAACAAACAATATAAATCAGAAAAAAAGGATTTCATAGAGTAAAAGTATAAATGCATGTGACTAACTAAGTTATAATTTTCATTGGTGGATTTATTGGGTTAGAACACCTCCAAATGAGATTTACCAATAAAAAAACCACCTATTTATATTGTAAATTTTACTCACTTTTTGTATTATTTTACCTCATTAAATTATAATAAATTATAAAGAAGTATCAGTTTACTTCCCTTAACTATACTAGTATATAATTAAAGAGTTGAGTTTCTCTCATGTTGAGATATCATGAGAGAACTTAAGGGGCCTGCAGGGCCTACAACAGGTCTCATTTCGATTTCCGACCCGTTCATTTTGTAGAATTCTCAATGTATATCATCAATAAAAAAATTTAAGTCAATCTGATAATCGTGACATTTTTCATATTATTGCATTTGTCTTTAAAAAAAATAGATGGTCTATTTCAAAAATATATTTGTCGTCCATGTTTTGGTAGACAAATACGATAAAATAAAGAAATTACGATTATTGAATTGAACTAATTTTTTTCATGGACAATATATATCGAGAGCCTTACAAATGGTTTGAATCATTGAAACGAGACCCATGGTGGGTCCTATAAGTCACTCAAATTCTCTCATGTTGAGATCTCAACATGATAGAAGCCCAACCCATAATTAAATAAAATGTCACAGATGCACAGTAATGCATTACAACGAATGACACTTTTGGCGACTAAATTTTTATCGCCAAAAGTTCGTTTTTAGTCGCCAATAATTTTTTCCGAATAAAAGTTTGGGTCGCTAGATTAGTCGCTGAAAGATTGTCGGGAAAGATAATTAGCGACTAAAAAAAGTTTAGTCGCCAAAAGTTCCCAATTGACGACTAATTTTTTAGTTGCCAAAAGCTTTTAAATAAAATTAATTAGTGCATTTTTAGCGACTAAAGATTTTTTCCGCCAAAAACTTAAATTATGTAGGACGACTCAAATTTTCTTTTTTGTTCATCTTAATTTTTTTAGCTACTAAATGTTTTAGTAGCCTAAAGTCTATTTTTTTTTGGTTACTAAATATTTAATTGCCAAATATTTATTTTATTTTATTTTATTTTTTAACTACTAAAGTTTTAGTTACTAAATATTTAATTGCCAAATATTTATTTTATTTTATTTTATTTTTTAACTACTAAAGTTTTAGTCGCCCAAAGTCTGATTTTGTTTTGGCTACTAAATATGTAGTCCCCAAAAAGTTTTTTTCTTTTTATTTTTTTTAACTACTAAAATTTTAGTCTCCTACAAACTTTTTTTTTTTGGCTACTAAATATTTAGTTGCCAAAAAGTTATTTACTTCCTTTTTAGCTACCAATTGTTTAGTAGCCAAAAATATCATTTTGTCTTTTTTTTTTTAAAATTAATTTGTCCAGAACCTGTATGTATTCCATGAAACTTGTATGATGTATATAAACAAAACAATACATATATTATGGACCATTCCACAATCTGCATCCATTTCGCTTCTAACCATTCAAAAATGAATAACTTTTAATATCAAATTTCATACAAACCAAGTATATAAAAACCTAAAATAATAATTCCATACAAAACAAAGAATATACACAAAAAATATATTCACTACCATGCCAAATGGCCATTTGGCATGGTACAAATTACCATGGTAATCTGTACCACAATAAAAGATAATCTATATACCACGACAATAATTATCCGTTTGATACCAAAAGTAATTTGTACAATGCAAAAAGTTATTTGTATGATTACTACTAATCCACACAAAAATAGAGGACGACAAAATAGCGGGATTATACAAAAATTTAAATTGTCCTCCATACAGAAATGGAATATTCATAAGTCCACGTCAAAAGCCATCTACAAAAAAAAATTGCACCCATTAGTACCATAAATGGATGCAAAACTTGATAGTTTCAGGAAAAAAAACATTAGAGGTTGGGGTGAGTGAATTAAATTGTTCATCTTCTTCAGTTTGGATGCATACAAACTTACAACAACAAAGTGGCACCAAGAACTAGAGTTGGATGTCAAGGTCTTACATGCCCAATCTACCACATTTCAATAGATCAATAAATATGTATTGCCAAATTTAATTTGTATTGTAGTAACATAGGTGGAGTAAGCAATTATGAGGACTGGGATCCCAGACCTATCACCATTCAAGTTGGCAACAACAACATATTTATTAGTTATAGATCTGTCAATTTGAATTTTAGTTGACAATGGGAACGCTTCTTGTACATCTACAATGGGGCAAAATGCAAGTTGTATTTCAAACTTTTTTAGTTGAGTTGTTCACTAGAGGTGAGATGTTAACCCAAAACCAAGCCACCAGCCCATTTGTAAAAAGAAAAATTTTAGAGAGCACTTTTTAAATGCATTTACGATTGTCAATAAGGCAATAATAATATAATGTTCAATAAAAACAACATATATTTTAGATTGATTAAGTTTAAGATGTTTTTGAATCTAACTCTCAACCTACGTGTGCTAATTACATGTTATTTTCTCCATAGGTCCTATTTATCATGAGGAAGCTACCCGTGACATCCGTAGAGTGGTTTGGGGACTAGTTTGCATTTTCACCCACCGAACGACCTTTTTTGACTAAGTTTAAGGCGTTTTTTACTCTAACTCTCAACCTACAAGTACTAATTACATGTTGTCTGTCGCCATAGGTCCTATTTGTCACGAGAAAGCTGGCCGTGACATCCATAGAGTTGTTCGAGAATGTTTTTGCATTTTTGCCCTCTAAAAGGCCTTTTTCGGTTAAGTTTAAGGCATTTTCGACTCTAACTCCTAACCTATGTGTGCTAATTACTTGTTATCTATCCCTAAAGGTCCTATTTTTCATGAGGAAGTTTTTCGTGACATCCATAGAGCGGTCCGCATGCTATTTTGCATTTTCTCCCTACAAATGGCTTTTTTCGATTAAATTTAAGGTGTTTTCAACTCTAACTCCCAACCTACGTGTGCTAATTATGTGCCGTATATCCCCAAAGGTCCTAATTTTCATAAGGAAGTTTTCCGTGATATCCATAGAGTGGTTCGGGTGCTGTTTTGCATTTTTGCCCTCTAAATGGCCTTTTTCGATTAAGTTTAAAGCATTTTCGACTTTAACTCCCAACCTACATGTCCTAATTACATGTTTTTTGCCCCACATGTCCTATTTGTGATAAGAAAGCTATCTGTGACATCTATAGAGTGGTTCGGGCTGTTTTGCATTTTCGCCCCCCGAACACCCTTTTTTCGGCTAAGTTTTAGGTATTTTCGACTCTAACTCCCTACTTACGTGTGCTAATTACATGATGTTTGTCCGCACAGGTCCTATTTTTCACGAAGAAGCTTCCCGTGACATACATAGACTGGTTTGGGGCTGTTTTGCATTTTCGACTCTAACTCCCAACCTATGTGTGCTAATTACATGCCCTCTTACTCCAAAGGTACTATTTGTCATAAGAAAGCTGTCTATAATATCCAGAGTGGTTCAGCTACTATTTACCATTTTTGCCCCTCGAATGGTCTTTTTCGGCTAAGTTTAAGGTGTTTCGACTCTAACTCCCAACCTACATGTGCTAATTATATGGCGTCTATCCCTAGAGGCCGTATTTGTCATTAAAATTTTTTGTGCCATCCAAAGGGTGGTTCAGGTGTTGTTTTGAATTTTTGCCCTCTGAACTATCTTTTTCGGCTTAGTTTAAGGCGTTTTCAATTCTAACTCACAACCTACGCATGCTAATTGCATGTCGTTTGTCCCGTAGGTCCTATTTGTGATGACAACGCTGCTCGTGACATTCATAGAGTGGTTCATGAGTTGTTTTGCATTTTTGCCCCCCGAACGCCTTTTTTTGGCTAAGTTAAGGCATTTTCAACTCTAACTCCCAACCTAGATTTGGGTTAGATTTGGGTGTGATTTGCTTTTAAATTGGGCTATAAAAGAAGGGATTTGGAATGGTTTTGTATGGAATATTGTTGGAATGATTTTGTGGAGGAAATCTATTAGAATTTATAGAATTACTCTTAAATGGGTTTTTTTTTTTTTTGAAATAAACAGATATTGTTTTAAAAACTTTGAAAATCCTTGGGAGTTTTGATTTGGAATAAGGATGGGAACTACTGGGATTGTGAAACAATGTTTTTATCCTTGTTGAGTTGGAAAGAGGAGATTGAACATGCGATTGTTACTCCTTTATTGAATTATGAAAAATTTCTTTTGAATAGATATATCTATTTTGACTATCGGTGGATGATAGTATTGATTGTTGTAGCAATTGCATGAGAACTAGGTTAACTAAAACCATTCATTCATGCATTTCCATTTGAACATTTGGTTTTAATCCTTATACATGGAAATGTATCATTTTGAGAAAAACGGGTGAATACAATGGGTGAATCTGGTTAGGGGGTGTGGTTGTGGTTATTTATGTTGGCCTTTGTATCCTTGGTGAAAGTCCAGAAAATCGCGCGGTTAGGTGCCGATCCTTCCGGTTAGTACCGGTAAAATGCCTTTTGGTAGTGTTTGTATAGCCTACTTGTAGACACGTACCTGGAGATTTCCAGTGTGTGTATTTACTACCCTGTTTTTTATTTTGGACGTAACGATTTATTAATTAGGATCTAAGCATGGCATTGTATTGTTTGAAAGACAAAATGCATGTTTTGGTAATGGCATTCATGTGCATTTACCATATGGCTTTGTTAAGCATCATACAAATCATTAAATTTATCTCTATTGGGCTTTAGCTCACTTTATGTAGAAACCAACTTTCAGGTGCTGATGGTATGCTTTCGTCAAGGGGTTAGCTTGGGAGGATTGTGGAGTTGAAGGCTCATTTTATTTTTGTTTTGTTTTGTAAATGTCTTTTGTATGAGCTTAGGAATTTTTCTTGTATTGGGCTTCAACCCACTTTTGAAATAACCAAGTATTGTCTTGGAAACTTTTAACTTTTAAGGTATGAACTTGTAATTATTTACTATTGTTCCTATGTATCGGTCACATGCTATGAATTCATTATCTAGGATTGGCGAATGTATTAATGCAAGTGACGTATTTGTAATGTTTAAAGAAGTCAATGAATGAAATGATAGTTCTGGAAATGCTTTTGATATTGAATGATTGAGACTAATAAGCTTCTATATATCTGCTGAGAGTTATGAGAGTTATCTGTGTTATTATTTTCGGGGCGTTAGAGTTTTCAATATGAAACATTGCCTATTTTAGTTAAGTAAAATCGACAAAAAAATTGAATATTTTAGTCATTAAACTTAATAAAAATGAGTATTTTAGATATTTTATGTATACCTACATTGCGCTTATAACTAAAATACTATTTTTTTAACCAATTTTAGTTAACGAAAATAGGCAAATGGTTTAGATTAAAAACAAATTAAAAAATTAGGATTTAAAGTGACAAAAGTAAAAACTCAAAGTTTATTTTGTTACAATGGTCAAACTTATTATTTTTATTTTTTTTGTAATTATCCCAAAATAAAAGGAAGTGAGAATTTTACGACCTAAACATGGGTATTTGGTTTGTTCACCTTTTTTTTTTTTATAAAAAAAATAGAGGTATTTGGTCACGACACCCTTATTATTCACTTGTATTATAAAAAATAACATACTAATTAATTTTAGGGGCATTTATTCGTAAATCCATCTTCACCTAGTTATATTTTACTTAATCCAAATTATTTTTTATATTCAAATAAGTACTATGAGTGACATAGTTATCAAAACATCCCTAATAATAATAGGGTGAAGCTCATTAATGTTCACATTGATAGTGTGAATGTTCTATCACACTGTCAACGTGAACATTCACACTATCAACTTCGACATTCACATTGTCAAATTTATTTAATGTGAATATTCTGGGTAACTTACACTTTGCACCAAATCCCACTTTGGCACCTACACATGAAATCATGACAGTTAACTCCCTATATTTCTGGTCAAATCCCACTTTGGTCTCTACATAAAAAATTATGACAATCAACCTCCTATATTTTTGATCAAATCTCACTTTGGTTCTTACACAAATGTCAATGTCCCATTTTTGTTGCTCAATTGTTTAAATTTTTAACAAATGTGTCTACGATATAAGGGTAAGAGAGGAAAATCATCTACATTTCCAACAATACACACTTTGGCCCAAAATTTACATCAAATTATGACTGTATTAGGCTAAAACAAAATACAGATTGTGAACGATTAAGAAGATGAACTAGGATTTTGCATAAATTAAAATCATGAAACTATGTTTTTTATAGTAACATAATATTCTTTCTATTCATCTTCCTTTTTCTTTGATTTCTTTGCCACATTGTTTTTATTTATTTCAAAAGTTCTATTTTTTTGCCTCTTCGTCCCAATTTTTAGTATACAAATATATATATATATATATATATATATATATATTGTATTTTATAACTCTCATGTGCTTATTACATAGGACAAAGTGTATTAATAGAAATCATGGATGATTTTCCTCTCTTAAACATAAAGTAACAAAAGAGAGACATTGACACTTGTATAGGGACCAAAGTAAGATTTGAGCAAAAGTGCAGGGGGCTAACTATCACAATTTCATGTGTAGAGACCAAAATGAGATTTAACCAAAAGTGTAGAGGATTGACTGTCATGATTTTACTTTTTTTTTTATCAATAAAAGAAAAGCTTTATTGATGAAAAAAGCACAGTACATGCAAAATTTTTACATCAATAAAATAGGAAAATGTACAAAGCATCATAGCTAACCTTAACAATCCCAACTAGGTTAGCATCACAAAAGAAGCACAATTATTTGCTAGTACTTAACCCAAAATTGGCGAGATACCAATCAAGAGCACCAAACAAAAGAAACAAAAACAACAGAACAAATAATAATATAGCAGCGACACAAAACTATGATCTACCAATCCAAACTAGCAACAACACCAACAAGCAATACTACAGCAACAGTCCCTCTTCAGCAACACTAGACCAGTTAGCCACCAATAGCATTAGCTATATCTCTGCACCTCATAACATTGGCACACACCAACAAATCTCATGTAAGCAACATCTCCCCTAAATCCACACAGCAAGAACATCAGCAGCTTACAAACAACTTCTGACGTGCTTCAAATTGCAACAACATCATGCACTGAGTAGGTAACACCCTTCATATTAGCCTTAACCCATAGAGCAATTATGACTTTCACCAACTCCCCTAATCCTGCAAGATCAGCATTACATTTCTTAAATAGACACTCATTTCTTAGTTTCCAAACAGACCACAACATTGCCAAAGGGACAATCTTCTGAATCTCTAGCTCCTTCTTCCTCCATTCCATTCCAAACCACCAGTTCAACAACATAGAACCTGGTGTTACCCATTTTACCTCCCACCAGTTCACCAAGACAGACCATACATTCCATATCAAAAGGCATAACAGCAACACATGATCAGGTGTTTCCACCTCTGCCTTACAAAACACACACAGAGAACTAACATTATCATTCAATACTCCAATCCGATGCATAAACTCTGCAAAATTTATCCTCCCTCTACAAGCTAACCAACTGAAGAATTGAACCTTTGGAGGCGCTGAATTTTTCCATTGAACCTTTGAAATATTAAGCATTGACCTTTTAGCTGCCTTTATCATTTGCCATACCGAAGCCACAGAGAACACTCCTGAACTATTTGCTAGCCATGAACAAGAATCCTCAACTGTATGAGTCGGAATAGGTGCCTCTGATAAGAATAAAGTAAGTCTTTGAACCTCCTCTTCCTCCCAACCTAACAATGGTTGTCTAAACTCCAGTTTCTAACTTGAGTCTTGCTCTTTCCTTTGATAGAAAAACTTCAATGAGCCTTTCTTATCCATTGAGACACTAAACAATCTAGGAAAATCATTCCTCAAACTTCTACCATTAAACCACTGTAAACACCCCATTTTTGACAGCCCTTAAGACTTGGGCGCCTCAGGTTGATCACTCGGTAATGAAAGTTATGCAAATGTTCGATTTCTTCGGCAAGAGGAGCTTCAAACCCCACAACCTTACACCCCATTTTGGACCAAAACTATTTTGACCAAAATGATTTTAGACCTTAAAACCTTCTCTTTCAAAATATTTTTGAGAAAGTTTCTACGATGTTCCGAGACTCGCATTTCGTTAAATGTTGCACTTTTCGGTAAATCAAGCAAGGACAAAGTGGAAATAAGTGAAAGAGAGGTGAACTCTTTGAAAAATCTTTCAAAACACCTTATTTAGAGGTTTGGAATTGAAGAAAATTGGAGGAGAGGGAAGAAACCTAGTTGGGGAAGAAGTTGGACATAAACTGTTAAGAGAGAACCGGACAACCTTCACTAAATCAGGTTTATCCTTTTGTACACTTGGACTTAAGTTATGAGACCACCACCATTGGAAACTAGACTTCCGGGGCTTCATTTTACACTCAAGAATCTCTTAAAGTCGAGTTCGGATGAAGGAGATGCGGCTAGTTAAAGTTAGGTATCAATCCGATTGAGCTAGAAATAAGCAGTCTTTACTAAAATAAGCATATCTTTTTTCACACTTGGAATTTATATTTGAGGTTACCACCATTTGAAAGAAGACTTCTGGAACTTCAATTTAGGCTCAAGAATGACCTGCAAAGGAGTCCGGATAAAGGAGATATGCCAATTTGAAGTCGGGTTTGGAAGCAGATTTTTGGTGACCGACCAGCCACGAATGATGGCCGACCGGCCACCAATGAAAAATGTCGGCCACTGGTGAAAAAAGCTCAGATTTTGTAGATATTTACCTCCAGCTGTCTCCCACAGGCTCCAGCTGTCTATTTTGTTGATATTTTTGACCCGAGCTCTTGTATTTCTATATATAGAGGCCATTCTCTATTGTTTTCAAGGTTGAATAAATTTTGGGAGCTTCTCTCTCTACAATCCTCTCTCTCTACAATTCTCTCTCTCTAGATTTCTCTCTCTCTTAAACTTTTGTGCATACAAGTAGAGATACATTTCTCCTTTTCCTATACATCCTTGACCAAAGCTGGTTATCTTTGAGCTAAGGTTTTAGGAGGTCTTCTTGGAGCTCTTGAAAGTGATTTTGCTTGGTTTTGTTGGCTAAAATTGTGTTGTGCTACAAGAGGTATAAGACTCACCTTTTAAACTTGTTTTGCATAACTTGTTTTACCATCTTTTTGTACTGTTTTTGAGCTGGTTTTGAACTCCAAAAAACTCTGTTTTTATGGTTTAAAAATGGTGGTTTGAAGCTATTTTGTGTTAAGGGATAGTCCACCCTTCTTGTTGCTTAATTGTTTAGCTTTTTGTGCTATCTTTCGTCACCTTCAAATCAAAATTTTTGGGCCTTTAAACCACTGAAATTTAGAGGATTTTCAGTGACAAAAACCTACTTTTGAAGCCCAAAATTGGAGTGAATATCCTTCCCTCACTGTGTCTTGTTTGCGTTCGTAGTTAGCTTCATATGTTAACATGTTTTTGTAGCTTAGTTTAGCTTTTTTCCAACATGTTTTTGCCTCTGATTTGGGCTGCTTTGGCTCTGTTTTGGGTTGTTTATGTTGTATGAGTAGTCTTTTGCATAGTTGTAGTGTAAAGGGCTTCACTAATTTAGTGTTTTAGGCCTTTAAACATGAATTGCTTGAGTTGCTTGCATGTTGTAGTGCTATTTTGCATGTAATTTCAGCATCACAAGCTCTGTCACATACTCTTTTGTTTCACTCTTTTATTTGCTTTTGAGAGTGGTTTCAAGTTTGGGATCCTTTAAGCTTGAGATTGAGTTCATTGCTTAATGGTTTAATCCTCTTTGAGGGTTCATTATTAACGGCATGAACTCTCTCTTGCCTTAAATCATCCCTTGGTTGACACTTCTTTCTATTTAAAGGACACTCACTTTTGGAATAATCAAGTAAAGAATGGATTGATAATCTAAAATGAGTAAACAAAAATGAACAAGTAAAAGAGGCAAGATAAGCATCTTTTGTGTTTCATTGCATATGTTCGAATCGGACATTAATTCGAACACAAGGAAAATAAGACATTTCATACTGAAAAGTGATGAAATGTGTCATTTTCCTTGATCACCATCACCCTTGATCATGCATGATAGGGTGGTGGTCTCTTTGGGTCTTGTTTATGCATTTATTGAACTTGTACAAACTTGGTCCTTGGGTCATCATGCACGAAAATTGCTTAGTTGATGGTTTGAGAGCCAAGGGTCTCTCTCCTTTGAGCTTGTGTGATGATAAGGAGGGTAAACAGTACAGACAACCTCTGAGAATACACTGCTTTGCTCTACCTACTCTCTATTGCAGCAAAAAGAGGAGTTCTTGTCACCAGTGGCTGACCAGCCACCACCAGTAGCCAACCGGCCACCATTAGTAGCCGACAAGCCCCCTGTTGGCCACCAATGAAAATTGCACAATGTGTTCCTGAGGCGAAGCAGGGGCATTCTGGGAGTTGGCAACACTGTTGGTGTTCAAATAAATGCAAACAGAGGCATTCCATGGCAAGGCAGTGGTTTTTCGGGTGGAGAAACTGAGCATGCATGCATCCCTCGCTTCCCGAGGCCATTTAATTGCTTTATTTAGTTAATTAGTGATAGCTAATTTATTTGCTTTGTAATTAGTTAGTTAAAGTGTTTAGCTAATTAATTCATTTTTTAATATTTAATTAGCTTAGAATAAGTTAGTTAAGTAGTTTTATTTTGTAATAGTTAGCTTAATTAGCATGGCTAGTTAGCTTATTCATTCAGACCCTCCTTCACGAGGGCGTAATGTTGTAATAAGTGTGCGTGCGTATGTGTATGTCTTCCAACCCTACGTCTTTCTTCCTTTTATTTAATCACTTTTGATGGTTAGATTAGGGACATTTTCAATTAGCATACCTTATGCTTGCATGCTTGCATCCATTTATTTGTCTTGCATGCAAAGAAGCTCAGCTTATCATTCAAACTACATTGTCATTTCAATACATACTTGAATATGTGTTTAACCGCATGTTATCAAAATCGATCTATATGCCATATTAGTAGTCAGGCTTATTAAATTGCATATTGCATGCGTTACATTAGGCATCTTAACATAGTTAGAAATCATGCATTCTTTTCTAACTCATGTTTTCCTAGCTTAGAGTACTAGGTGAGTTTTTACGCTTTAGCATACTTGCATGTGTGTGAGTGTTGCCATGTCTAGAATGCTTGCCATGAGGCTATGTGCTTAAATGCTAAACTGAATGAATGCCTGTAGATGAAGGCTTGTTGTTTGAATTGGAACAATTCAACGAATGTAAGTTTTAAGCCCACCTTGTTGAGTGGCAAATCATGTTATAAGCCCACTATGTTTGATGGCAAAATCTGCATCTTTAAGCCCACTTGAGGGTGGCAAATTCAAACCATTTTCTCAAATAAACATGAGTTGAATTGTTCCAAGTCTTGCGACTAGTCTATACTTTCTTGTGTGCGTCACATAGTAAAGCTAGTTTAATAACCGGGACAAGAACACATAATGTTTATAAAACATCATATCATGATTAGTAGAGACCGATCGTTGATCGGGCGAGCGGGAGTGCTTAATTCATGACCTTCCCCCTCGTACCCAAGTTCTTGAGCCGAGGCAACTTTGGTGATGACGGACACGTGGCCTTTGGCACGAGTCAGGGTTTTCTAAATTTTCCAAAAATAAAATATTTAGGTGGCGACTTTATATCTAGCAAAATAGTCCAATTTTGGCATTATTTGATTTAAAATCGATTTTTCAAAAAAATTTGCCGGATTTGAACTCTTTGGTGATTATCAGTTTCACATTGCACTTGTGAGACTAGATTCAGAACCGTGGGAGCCCAATCTGTGAGGCCTTTTTTTTAAACCCTTTCCGAAAGACGGGGCGCGAGAAAAAGGCGAGTCCACAGCGGGGGTGCCCAATTCATGATCTTCTCTTCTCGTACCTAAGCTCCTCGAGCTGAGGCAACTTTGGTGATGACAGACACGTGGCCTTTGGCACGAGTCGTGGGTTTCTTAAATTTTCCCAAAAATAAAGTATTTAGGTGGCGACTCTGTATCTAGCAAAGCAGTCTAATTTTGAGATTTTTTATTCTAAAATCGATTTTCCAAAAGATTTGTCAGATTTGGACTCTTTGTTATTTATCAATTTCACATTGCACTTGTGAGATTAGATTCAGAACCATGGGAGTCCAAACTGTAAGGCTTCTTTTCGAGTTTCCGAAAGGGGGCGCAAAAAAGCCGAGCTACACCAGGCCATAAGTCAATCACTTGAACGACAACTACAACCTAGCAATGCATTGGTGGGTTCCGGGACAACCAGACACTCTGTTAAGCCCACCACCACATCGCAAGGGAGGGAAGAAGCCGTGCAAGATACAATTAACAATGACACGCTTGAAGCGGAGATAGCTGATCAGCCGAGTAGCCGAGCAACCCAGGCACGGAACACTTGATCCTTCAAAAATCTTAAAATCCCACTGAATGTTGGAAGCTTTTTATTGGTGAAATGTGTAAACTTTTCATCGATGGTGCTTCAAACAATGGTGCCGAGTTAGGCGTAGTTTTGATCTCACTCGAAGGATTGGCCATCGAACATTCCATCACACTTGGGTTCCCTGCGTCAAACAATGAAGTAGAGTACAAAGCGATGCTAGCCGGTCTGAAAAGTGCACTCCAAATGAAAGCATCCAAGCTGATGGTTTATAACGACTCCTAACTCATTGTCAACTAAGTATCCAGAGAATATGAAGCCAAGGATAACAGAATGGCCAAATACCAAACTCTGGTGAGAGAGCAACTCAAGAAATTTAAAGCCATAAGAGTTGAACAAATTGGCCGAGAAGGGAATAGCCGAGCAGATAAGTTGGCAAGTTTAGTTTCCATGGCTAACAAGACAACACGTTGCCCTTAACTGATTGAATTTCTTCCAAGACCAAGCCTTGAAGAATCAGAGAAGGCAGAAGTTCTCTGTGCTGAGCTAGGTCCTTCCTGGATGGACCCCATCATTTTTTTCCTTAAAAAAAGAACTCTGCCGACTAACAAGAAAGAAGCAAACAAAATTCGAGTGAAGTTTGAGCAGTTTTGGCTCTCCCCATCAGGTGCTCTATATAAGAAATCCTTCACCAGTCCATACCTAAAGTGCGTCTATTGAAGCAGAGTTGACGCTTTTCTTTTTGAGATCCAGAAGGGATGTGTGGCAGTCATATCAATGGAAGGTCTCTAGCCTATTACGATATCTCCCAAGGATACTGGTGGCCATGCATGCAGGCCGACACATAGAAGTATGTGAGAAAATGCGAGAAGAGTCAAAAGTTCTCTTATCAAATTCATCAGCCAGCGAGAGAACTTCTTCCTCTCACAAATCCTTGGTCGTTCGCAATGTGGGGGCTAGATATAGTAAGACCACTCCCAACCGTCCTAGGCAACTGCAAGTTCTTTATAGCTGCGACAAATTACTTCACCAAATGGGTTAAAGTTGAACCTTTGTCGACGATCAAAGAAAAAGATGTGAAGAAATTTGTCTGGCAGAATGTAGTAACACGATTAAGAGTCCCCAAAGCGCTAATTTCAGATAAGGGCACCTAATTTGATGGAAGGTTGTTCAGAGGATTCTGTGAGGAACTAAAGATAGAATTCTACAACTCAACACTAGCTTATCCTCAGTCGAATGGCTAAGTCGAAGCATCAAACAAGACTATTCTAGATGGGTTAAAGAAAAAACTAAAGAAAGCCAAAGAAAAATGGACCGAAGAACTTTCTAATGTCCTCTGGGCTTACCGAACAACTCCAAGACGCTCAACAGGGGAAACGCCTTTAGCCTTGGCACATAGCATGGAGGTGATCATTTTACTGGAGATCGGCATGCCCACTATCCGGAGTGAAAATTTCAAGTTGGACTTAAACGCAAAAGTCATTGCCCTAGAGTTAGACCTTATAGAAAAACGCAGAGAGAAGGCACTGATCCACGTCGCGGCAAGTATAACAAAACAGTTCACCCTAGACAATTCAAGGTTGGGGATTGGGTTTTGGGGAAGGTGATGGGTAACACTTTAGTGCTAGGTGAAGGAAAGCTAGGGGCAAACTGGAAAGGGCCTTACAAGATAACTGGCCTGGCTGGCAAAAGGGCATACCACCTTGAAGATCTCAACGGCCAAGCTATACCACGGCAATAAAACATGGCAAATTTAAAATTCTATTATTTCTAATTTGAACTTTCGATGTACACCCCACGTTTCAGCGATAGTTTGAAAATTTTGTCACAGAAAATGTTGCTAATTGTAAGTTTTAGTAACAATTTATAAAAAATCGTGTAAAAAAAGGTCACTAATTGTCAATTTTTAATGACATGCAATAAATCGTCACAAAAATTAATTTTAGTGACGATTTTATTAAGACTTATTTTCAGTATAACTTGATGAGAATTAAATCCAATTATTATGACATATTGATAATTTACCCAAAAGATAATAAGAGCATCTCCAACAGTTTAGCAAAATTTTCACCAAATCTGAGTAAAAAAAGGTTGATTTTATTGATCTGATACGCGTAGCTCCAATGGTTATGGTTATTGTAGTGTGCATCAAAAGGAAAGGGGACATCTGGTGGGTCGACCGGTCGACCGATCAATATTTTGTTTAAACCATTTGAACCAGTAATTTGAATCATTTGAACCAGTTCGCAGGCCAATTTTTGCATAAGCCAGTCTACCGGTGGGTCAACCAGCTGGACGTTTGGTGGGTCAACTGGTTGGACGTCCGGCCGGCTGACCGGTGGGCCCCACTCCGATGTTAACAAATAGTGAACTGGTGAAATCTCAGGCGCATCCTCAGTTTGATGAAATATTTGGTTCTTTCTCAGTTTGATATCACTCTAGTGAAACCATTGGAGACAGAAAATGTGACTTTTTTCATCAAATTCAAATATGATGCCGCATCTGGTGCAACGTTGGAGATGGTCTAAGTACCACTACGTCCACCGAATTCACTCCTCCTTGAATTGCCTGAATGAGGTGGAAGAGCTTGGGGCAATGTTTGCCTCAATTGCCCTAAAACAATGTGGGCTTCACGCGCTAACAAAACAAATGCCCACTAAATCAAAAAATCAAACGCTTAATAGTAGAAACCTCTCTCATCAACCTCGCTATCTCTCTCACCGACCGCCGAATATCTTTCTCTCTCTCACCGACAACCACCGTCCACCACTGACAATGATCATTGACCACCACTCTTTCTCTCTCTCTCTCTCCTCTCAAATCACTCTTTTTTGAGGATTTCTCTCTCCCCTCAACTCACTCTTCTTTGAGGATTTCTCTTCCTCTCTCAATCACTCTTCTTTGAGGATTTCTCTTCCTCTCTCAATCACTCTTCTTTGAGGATTTCTCTTCCTCTCTCAATCACTCTTCTTTGAGGATTTCTCTTCCTCTCTCAATCACTCTTCTTTGAGGATTTCTCTTCCTCTCTCAATCACTCTTCTTTGAGGATTTCTCTTCCTCTCTCAATCACTCTTCTTTGAGGATTTCTCTTCCTCTCTCAATCACTCTTCTTTGAGGATTTCGTTCAGTTTCTTCAAACATATTGATGTGCTCGATTGCCCCATCTACCTTGATCATTTGGGGATTCATGTCTATTAGGTCCGTTATCTCTCTTGATCTCAATATGTCTGTCATTCTGTATGTTTTGAAAATCCCTTCATCCTTTACTGATTTTAATCGATTAGAAACATGTTGTTTGATTTGGTTTGTGGGATATGGATTTTGTTTTTTAATTGGTGGTATATGGTTTTTACGATTCACATAATGAATTTTATTTATTTATTTATTTGTTTATTGTTTTGTTGTTGGGTTCACTTGTGATGAATATTGCTTCAGATTTGTTGTTGAGCTTTGTTTTTTTGTTTTGTTGTTTATTTTTATGTTTGTTGTAGTTCTTATTGGTTCACTTGTGACGAGTAGTGCTTCAAAATTTTCCAGTTAGATGAATAATGTTCAGTTAATAAGTACATCAATTAAACTCTTTCAATAAGTATTATTGTTCACAAACATAGTTGTGAAATTGAAAAGGTTATAATGAATTTAAATCCCAATTTTGTGAATGTAAATCAAGCTACATCAAGAATGATTAAGATTCAGAAGAAAAAAAATGATGTTAAAAAATCAATTAATTTCGACACATGTGTAGACATCCCCGAACGTCCCGGGAGGGATGAGTCCCCCGTTTCGTTCAATATTGGGCTCACTACAGCTCAGGACTCTCAAATTGTCACGGTTCTAAGTCTGAACGGGCTCACTACAGTTCAGGACTCAAATGTCACGGTCCTGTATCTAATCTCGCAGAGTGCAATGCAAGACCGATGAATCATCAAAGAGTCCAAATCCGACAAATCGTTTTTGGAAACAGATTTTTTTTGAAAGAAGTGTCAAACATGGACTGCTTTGCCAGATACAGAGTTTCCACCTAAATATTTTATTTTGGAAAATTTAGAAAACCCTGACTCGTTTGCCTAAGGCCACGTGTCCGTCATCACCAAAGTTGCCTCGGCTCGGGAACTTGGTTACGGGGGGGAAGGTCACTTCGTGAGCACCCCCGCTCTCCCGATCAAAGATCAGCCTCTACTAACCATGATATCGAGTTTTGAAAACATTATGTGCTCTTATTCCGATTATTAGCCTAGAATTACTATGTGATGTGCACAGTATAAAAGTATAGACATGGTCGCCTAAATTAGAACAAAACATCTCATGTTCGTTTTGAAAAACGGTTTGAAGGTGCTACTCGCAAGTAGGCTAAGACGTGGATTTTGCCACCCTCGGGTGGACTTAGAAAACATGGTTTTGCCACTATCTAGTGGGCTTAAAACTCATAGTCAACGCATTATTCCAATTCATATAACCTAACCTTCATCCACGTGCACTCATGCAGGTATATCACATAAGCAAATAGCCTCATGGTAAGCATGCTATTATGGCAGTCACTCACACGCATGCAAGGATGCTAAAGCATAAAACTTACCGAGTACTGCAAGCCAAAACAGAAGCTGATTAAAAATCCATGCATGATCCTAACTATGCTGAAATGTTTAATGCAACACATGCAGGGATGCAACTACAATAGGCTCGGCTATTCAAAAGATGGCATGTGAAATGCTACAACTAACAAGTATTCTTCTCGGAATTGAAATACAATGCAGTTAGTATGATGCGCCGAGCCCGGTGCATGCAAGACAAATGTATGGATGCACGCATGCATAGCATAAGGTATGCTAATTTAAATATGCCCTAATACTAACCATTGAAAGCAGGTAAGTAAAAGGGAGAAAGAAATGGGGTTGGAAGACACGCACATACGCACGCACATACGCACGCACACTTATTACAAAATTGCCCTTGCTCGGAGGGTCCGAAATAATAATACAGGCCGAATAATGAATTAACTATCCTAGCTAATTAATTATTACAAACCTTCTAATTAATTAACAAATTAATTACAAAAAAAAGCCTAAATATGAAACTAAAGAGACTGCCGCAGCTCTGCTTCGGAATGCGTGGATGATGCATGCTTGACTCGCCTTGCTCGGAAACCCGGTACCATGCCACTGTTGCCTCTGTTTACACTGCCTTACTCCTCTGAAAATTATGAAAGTTTCCAGGACCCTTCTGAATAACTCCCTGAGTGTTGTGGGATGCCACCAGCCATGATAGAGCATTACCGGCTATGAGAATGTGGCCATTGGCCAAAAATTGAACCACCGGCTGAACTTTGGTAGCCGGTCGGCACTGTTAGTGGCCGGCCGGCCATTCCTTCCTGCAGAACCCTGTTTTGATAGTAGCAGAGGACAGACAATGCATGGCATGGAAATTTCAAAGCAATGTGTGTATGGTCACTCTCCCAATCATGCTATGGACTCAAGGGAGTGTGGCCCTTGGTCCTCGGGCCACCAATCACGCATTTCGATGCATGATGGCCAAAGGCACCAAGCTTGCAAATCAATGTAAATGCATGCGACAAAACAAATGAATGCCTCATGCCCTATCATGTTGAGATCAAGGGCATCGGCGACCGAGGGTTGAGACGTGTTTTGTCACTTGGAGTACGAACACACCTCACCCCTCTTGCTTGGTTTGACACCCCAAACCAAGCAAAATGTAATGCATGTATGCAACATGGCTCAAACATGCGAAGTAGCTCAAGTATGCCATATGGGACTAAGGTAATGAACATGCCAAATGCAATGTGCCAAACATGCAAGATGCAATGCCATGCAATCTATCAGGCAAGCTAGGATATGAAATGCAACTAGCTAATCAATATGCAAATGTACAAACATGATACAATGCAAGCATGATACCAAAGCAATGCAACACATCAAACATGCGATTATATACAAAGATGGACTTAAACTGAGATGGGAAGGCCTCTGCCCATCCCAAAACAGTGGCCAAGAATACTAGAATAAAGGTGCCAATCATGCAAAATAAACATGCCAACCGAAGGGCCTAAGACTAAGGCATGAAAGGCAACTCTCAATAACACTCAAAGGTGACAAAAATGGACATTAAGCACTCATGTTAAACTCTGAAAAGCATGCGAAGGATGATGCCAAAACGTGCTAGGGAATGGGTGCGAGATAGAAGACATTCAAGGCCGCAAAGAAAGCATTACTCAACACCTACCCCAAGCAAATATGGCATGGATTTTTCAATGCAAAACAGAGTTTTATCATGCAAAAATGAGCCCCAAAAACCTCTGATATGGCAGCCCAAAGCCTCAAACACATAGGCATGCACAAAAGCCCCAAACATGGAGCATAAGACCACATCTCTTCAAGGCATTGAAAGGGTAACAAATGCAATTATGTAAGCATAAAACATGAACTGAAATGGCATAATAAGTGGCTCCAAATCACTGAAATAGCCCAACTAAAGCATGCTTATGACTCACACACCCAAGGCTCACAAGACAAAATGCATGGAGGCTATACAAATCATGGCAAGCATGGCCAAATCAGTACCCAACAGACCTTAAGCATGGCAAAACAATGCTAAAACCTTCTTGGAACCAAACCAAAATCATGCTAGAATGTCATCTCATAACATAATACATATTAGACCAAAACATGAGATTACAAGGCAAGCATATAATGCATGAAATGGACCATTAATCCAACCAAAAACAGTGATATAATATGACCAAATAACATCCAAAAACCTCTGAAATGGAGCCAAAAACAACTAAGCATGCATATGAAGGGGGTATCGCATGGAGCTCGAGA
>NW_021025260.1:775198-788301 GCF_004153795.1 Camellia sinensis
CTTCTTCTGATCAAAACCAGCTCAAAACTCCAAGAACAAACTCTCAACACCTCCAAAATCGAAGTATGGTGTAATACTAGGTGCCTTAGTGCAAAACTAAGAACAAAACACACTTTTGAACTCTCAAACACACACAAATGAAGAGAGAGGGGATATAGAGAGAGAGTGGTTTATATATCAGATATATATGTATTATCTCTGGTTTTGCTGAACCTCTTCAAAGGAAGAGGAAGGTCCTTTTATATAGAGCAAGATGAAGGCTTGAAGCTTCTAAGGGAAGCTAAACAAAAGGGTCAAGGGGGTCAAGCTTCTCAAGGAAGCTAACCCAAAGGTCCAAGCTTCTTGAGGAAGCTAAGGCAAAGGGTCAAGCTTCCCCAAGAAGCTTGAGCAAAGGGTCCAAGCTTCTTGAGGAAGCTAGGACCAAAAGGGTGCAAAGGGTGCAATTCCTCCATACAGGTGGAGGAAAAATCCGTGCACTCCAGCTGGCATAGCTGGAGTGCATAATGCCTGAAAAAGGCAAAAATGTGGTACCGGCCAGAAAAGGAGTCCATCGGCCAAATAAATGGTCGACCGACCACACAAAGTGTCGATCGGCCATCACCAATGGTCGGTGGCAAGAAGACACGGCCGGTGGCCTTAAGCCATGGCCGGTGAGGCGTGGGGATGGCCAACAAGCCATTCTCTACCTTCCAAAGCAAAAACCAACAAGTGTTTGGTCCAACCAAGCACAAGACAACTGAGTTGAGAGATCCTAAGGCAAGGTGCATAGCCGAGACTTCCGGGAACTCAAAACGAACACGAACATAGATGATCACCGAGTGTTCAAACGGTGACGTCCAAGTCTTGAGGACGGTCAAAAATGAGGTGTCTACAAGCGGTGATGAGATTCTTAATCTGGTTTTTTTTTGCCATCTCTTCTTCCTCGGTTAGGCGGATGAAAGGAACATCTGGAAGTGTTGGGTCAAGTGGAGGAGAAGACTCTCACAGGAATTCTGTAACCTTGCTTTTACGTTTAGCCGAGTACCAATAGCTCGGCACGTAACTGAGAAGATCGTGACAATCTCGGTGCCTGTACTTTAGCATAGTTCTGATCGCAGCCTTGTTTGGGTTGGAATAATTTGTTTGCAGCTCTTCAATAGCTATAAGAAGAAAACAATTAGCACAGAATAACAAAGGTAAATAAGTTGACCGAACAAGGAGCGCAGCTTATAGGATGAATCGAAGTTCTTGCTGATGTACCAACTGGGCACGTCAGTTGTCTCGTAATTGCCGGATACCTAGAAGAAATCGTCATTATGCATGTCCTTGTTCGGTGTGTTAGTTACTAGTCACTCTCTGTCTACCCTTATTTTTAAGTAGTAATTAAATCCATCGACCATGCGACCGAACGTGTATTAGCGCAAAATCTTAGCCAGTCCTGGATTCAAACCAAACCGATGATTTAGCTCGGCAACTCCGTTTATTATTCTGTAACTGTTTGTTGAGACTTGAGTCGGTGATAGCCCGATCCTTCTTAGGAACTCACAAATTAATGGCTACACCGAGAAGGGGATACCTCCCTCGACCATTGACAGCAAAATAAAGGGGCAAGAATCCAATCTGCCCCGCGGAAGGATGTCCTCCTCACCAAGCTCTAAATGTACATTGGCTGGGATGCCATACTCCTCTCGAAACGCGGCCAGTCCACCCTGTGTGTTTACAAGGAAGCGATAGCACCCCATAAGAGACCAGTTTAGTTTGCTCGGCAGAATTGAGTTGGCAAAGTTATGCACGGTGCCTACTCGATCTTTGAGAGCCCTTAGGTCGGTGTTCCTGGTCTCTTAAGATTCTGCATTTAGAAATCAAAGTGTCAAGTGACAGCGCAGCCGCGCGGGTAGAGCTAGATGGTAGCTCGATTAACCAAGTTTGCTAGTTTCTAGCTCGATTATTTGTTGTTACCTAAATCACAGCTCGGTCGGGCAAGAAAGCGAGATTTTAGCTCGGTCGCACAACCTTTGTGGGTTTTAATAGCTCGACCATGCAAGCAAACCATATCTTAGCTTGGTCGCACAACTTTTGTGTGTTTTAATAGCTCGGTTATTTGTTGTTACCCAAATCATAGCTCGGTCGTGCAAGAAACACATATTTTAGCTCTGTCACACAACCTTTGTGGGTTTTAATAGCTCGGCCATACAGGCAAGCCAGATCTTAGCTTAGTCCTACAACCTTTGTGGGTTTTAATAGCTCAGTCCCAAGGTTTGCCGAAATTTAGTCCGGTCGCGAGAGCAAGCCAGATGTTAGCTCAATCGCGCTACCTATTATGCAGTCCAGTAGCGCAGTTTTCTCCTAAGTTTTATAAACAAGAAACCTGCTCGGTCAAATCATGATTTTGGATCAAATTGGGGTTTGTAGCCCGATCAAGCCTAGATCCACACGTGTTCATCTCAGGAATTAATGAACAGTGTTCGAAACTAAGGGCCATGTGCTTTCTGGCACCAAAAATGGGGCTAAACCCTAGCCTAATCAAGTTTTCAACAGTGTTTGACCACAATTGTAACGCTCCAACTTCTAGGCCGCTAATAAATCAAATCAACCTCAAATTTATAATTTGCAGATAACTCATAATCGCAAATATACAAATTGTCTCCATAAATAATTAACTCAAATGTCTCCAAAACATAAATTATACAAATTTCTAAAAACAATATATAGTTGTGAACTAAAAAAAAATCTCCAACTCAAATAATCTCTTTAGATGCTTCAACCCCAATCGCCACTCACTTTGCTCCACGCTTGAAAAATAAATTAATTCGGGAAGTATACAATACAACAGGAATAACAAGGCTCGGACAGAAAATAAATCAACAGAGATCCAACAATTACACAACCGATTAGATTCGATAATCAAGCAATTACCAAATTGCACAAACAAGTTAACTCGACATATGATAATTTATCCAGAACCAAATACCCGGTCCTACTCGGTACATGACTGGTGACTGGCCTCACCCACCTCACCCAAGCACAACCGCTTATCCGGGCTATTGGTGCAAGCTATTGGCAAGGTCTACTCGATCCATGTATAGAGCATTTCCATGTAATTTAGCCAAACAAATCAACACTAACCACACAGAACAACTTCACAAAATTTATCAAATGACCAAAGTACTCAAACGTGTCAACAGAATGATTTCATAGGATTCATCATATGATCACAATAATCAAGAGGATTACAAATTTGAAATAATTAAAATAAACACTCTTTGCAAAGAGATTTAGAGGAATCATATTGTATACCACCCGAATTACCTCAAATCAATCTCCTCTATCTCCAACACTCGAATCTTGATATTTCTCCATAAATCTCCAAAGTGGCATAAGGTATGTAAGGTTTCACAAAATCTATAACTCTCCTCCTTTACGAAAATGCTTACATTCACTCTATACACTCTTAATCTAAACTCAAAATTTTTATAATTTAAGAGAGAACAATATGAGAGAGATAGAGATATGGACGGACCAAGAAGAAGAATGATAGAAATGGTTGAGAGGTGAGCTCAATTTATAGGCAAGGATACGTGGGACAAAAGAAAAGGAAAAATAATAAAATAAAGTTTACTTGGTGGGCAAGAAAGGGGTGTACTTGGGGAAAAAGAAAAATAACTTTTCTTGGAGACAAAGTAACTTGGAGTCTAAAGGAATAGGGAGAGATTAGGGGACTTAATTATGTGATTAGACAAGATTTAGTTAGTCTCTAATTAGAATGGAACTAGGTTGGGGACACAATCCCTAGATTTAGGGGTACTTGGTACTTTTGCTTCTAGATTGCCATGATTACAAGCCTTGAAAATTAGTCCCTCACACTCTCCTAGGTTAGCCGACCATGGGGAAGGGAAATGGGGTATATTTTATTCAATATATGAGTACTATGGATATATTCCCAATGTATATATAGATCCACAAATTGATTTGGTGGTACTATAGTATAAAAAGTTCATGTACTAGTTTGGGGCAATTCTTGAAATTAATAAAAGAAATGAGAGCTTGGAATTAAACTCATGTATTGGAACATTATTTATGTAGAATTAAATTATATTAGGCTGAGGAACCTAATTCGGCTAGGATATTCCTATTCCGATAAAAATTAAAAATGCTAACCGGCAAGATTCGAAATAATTTAAGAAACTGATGGGCTTTTAAGGAAAATAATTCAAACGTAAGGGTTTTTAAAGAAAGTACATTTTTCAGGGGCTTCACAACTAGGACCGGGTATTTGGTTCTGAATAAGTGCAATTTGGTAAATTGCTTGATTATTGAATCTAATCGATTGTTGGATCTCTGTTGATTTATTTTTTGTCCGAGCCTTGTTATTCCTGTTGTATTGTATACTTCCCGAATTAATTTATTTTTTAGGCGCGAAGCAAAGTTAGTGGCGATTGGGGTTGAAGCATCTAAAGATATTATTTGAGTTGGAGATTTTTTTTTAGTCCACAACTATATATTATTTTTGGAAATTTGTATAATTTATGTTTTGGAGACATTTGAGTTAATTATTTATGGAGACAATTTGTATATTTGAGATTATGAGTTATTTGCAAATTATAAATTTGAGGTTGATTTGATTTATTAGCGGCCTAGAAGTTAGGGAGTTACAACAATTATCATATTGAAAGCAAAGAAATGGTGGCTAGAACTCAAAAACGCAAAGAACTTGAAGAACAATGTAGAACAGTGAGGGCTAAGGACAACTTACGGGTTAGAGCTTCGATAGACAAACCAATGGTGGAAAATGCCCTGATAGCTCCGAAAAGGCTAAATGCGCAAGAAGAAAGCTTCTTGGGAAGCAAGAGATCAAAGATGACAACCCTAGTTTTTAGGAATGAACCGACAGAAGTATGAAGAAAACGATGAATAGTGAAAATGAAGGGTTAGGTATAATGGCTATAGGAATGGAATGAGAAAATGCGACAGGATTTGAATTTGGAAAGAAGGTGTGGGACAATTGGGTTGGCAGTACAAGACCAATGGACGAACGACACGTGTCCATGATGAGAAGTTTCAATCATGAGAAGTACCGTCAGAGCAGAGGTTCAATCAACCGAGAAGGCAAACCGAGCTAATATTTTAGTTTGGCAGTATAGTGCATCCTTAGTTGCGTGAGCGAACTCTGGGCCAGCAACCGAGCAAAGCGAGCAACTGAATGGGGAAGCCTAGCTCTGCCAAAAGGGTACCACCAGTCACACAAATAACGCAAGTGATAAGAACCGAGCAAAATTTGCAACCGAGCAAGGAAATTAGCTCGGCCAGAGAAGGTAATCCCAGTCACGCTGGCACGGACGAAATTAATGGGGCAATTGAGAGGGGAATTTATTCCGGCTTGGTGAGCTAAGCAAAGTTGGGGCTCGATCGGGCAAGTTTTGGGTCTGGGCCGAGGTCTTAGCTCAAGCGAAATGAGGTTGCATGCTCTAGACCGAGGTACTAGCATGGTCGAAGTAAAAGTGAACGACTAACTGAGGTCCTAGATCATGCAATTATGTTAGCCCGAGGTCTGGAAGATGGACCGGGCTGGTTGTTGGGCTTGTGACTTGAGCCGAGCTAGTCTATGGTCATACTGAGGTCAAGCTGTGAACACCTTGACAGATAAGTGAAACTTGAATGAGTTAAGTATAGACAATCGAGCTGGTCATGAGCTCGGTCATTGAAAATAATCAAGATTGGGGCTAGTGCAGACCAAGTTGTTTTCAGCTCAGTGAGAATTGCCATGTGTAGACGTGCTTGAACGTCCCGGCTCCGCGCGCAAGGGCGCAAAATGGTTTTGTTCATTAGCTACTACAGTTCAAACTCAATGTCACGGTTCTGAATCTAATCTCGCAAAGTGTAATGCAAGATCGATAAATCACCACAGAGTCCAAATCCGACAAATCATTTTGGAAAACTGATTTTAATAAAGAAGTGCCAAACATGGACTGCTTTGCCAGATACAGAGTCGCCACCTAAATATTTTATTTTTGAGAAATTTAGGAAACCCTGACTCGTGCCTAAGGCCACATGTCCGTCATCACCAAAGTTGCCTCGGCTCGGGAACTTGGGTACGAGAGAGGAAGGTCATGCAATGAGCACCCCCGCTCGCCCGATCAAAGATCGGCCTTTACTAACATGATATTTTGTTTTTGAAAACACATGTGTTCTTATTCCATTTTATTAGCTAGAATTACTATGTGATGCGCACAACATACAAGTATAGACTAGATCACCTAAGTTGGAACAAAACATCTCATGTTTGTTTGTTTGAAAATGGTTTGAAGGTGCTACTCGCAAGTAGGCTAAGTTGTGAATTTTGCCACCCTCAAGTGGGCTTAGAAAACATGATTTTGCCACTCTCAAGCGGGCTTAAAACTTGAATTTCAATGAATTGTTCCAATTCAAGCAATCCAACCTTCACCCACAGGCATTCAGGCAGTTATATCATTTAAACAAATAGCCTCATAGCAAGCATGCTGTCATGGCAATCAATAACACACATGCAGGGATGCTAAAGCATAAACACTTACAGTGTACTCCGAGCCAAAACAACAACTAGTTAGTAATCAATGCATGATCCTAGCTATGTTAAGATGCCTAATGCAACACATGAAAAAATGCAACTAAAATAGGCTCAGCTATTCTAAGATGTCATGTGAATGCAATTAGATAACATGTATTCAAATTGGAATTGAAATACAATACAGTTTGTATGATGCGCCGAGCGCGGTGCATGCAAGACAAATGAATAAATGCAAACATGCAAGGCATAAGGATGCTAATCAAAACATGACCTAGAACTAACCATCATAAGCGGTTAAGTAAAAAGGAGAAAGACGTGAGGTTGGAAGACATTCACACACTCACGCACACTTATTACAAAATTCGCCCTCTCGACGGAGGGTCCGAATGAATCAACTAGCTAGCTATGCTAAGCTATTATAACTAATCTAATAATCTAATTAGACTAATTATTACATAATCAAAATGAATAACTAGCTAACACTAAGCTAATTATTACAACACGTTTAACTAATTAAGCAAATTAATTAAGTTACAAAACCAACTAAGTAAGGAAGGAAATAAGCTGAATTGAGCTGCCACAGCTCTGCTTCAAAATGATGAAAGATGCATGCTCGATCGCCTCGCTCGGAAATCCGTTGCCATGCCTCATGTTGCCTCAGTTCACACTGTTTTGGACTTCTGAAAACTGTACAAATCTCTAAAACACTTCTGATCCACCTCATGGACATGTTGAGAAGCCATCGGCCAAATGGTATGGTCATCGGCCAAGGGATAAGGGTCATTGACCACTTTTGAGTCCATCGGCCTGTAGACACCCCATTTTTGACTGCCTTTAAGACTTGGACGCGACTGATGGTTTACATGATGGAGAAAGGTGTGCAGGGAAAAGGTTCAGTTTCTTCGGCAAGGAGAGAGTCAAAGCTCAACTTCATACCCCTTTTTGGACCAAAACAATCTTGATCAAAATATTTTAGACCTTGAAACCCTCTCTTTCAAAAATATTTTTGAAATAAAGTTTCTACGATGTCCCAACGCTCGTATTTTGTTAAATATTGCGCTTTTCGGTAAACCGAGCAAGGACAAAGTGGAAAAGAATGAAAGAGAGATGAAATCTTTGAAATAATATTTCAAAACACCTTGCTTAGGGGTTTGAAGTTGAAGAAAAGAGGAGAAGAGGGAAGAAATCCAGTTGGGGGAGAAAATGGGCATGAACCGTTAAGAAAGAGTCGAGCAGCCCTCGCCAAATCGGGCCTATTCATTTGCACACTTGGAATCAAGCTATGAGGCCACCACCGTTGGAAATAATACTTCCGGGGCTTCATTTTTCACTCAAGAATCTCCTAAATCCAATTCCGAACGGGGGAGATATAGTTGATTGAAGTAGGGCATCACTCCGCTTGGGACCGAATCTGCGCGGCTTCACGGAAACTGGCATAACTTTTTCCACAGGAGGAATTTTAATGCAAGGTTTGCGCCATTGGAAAGATAACTTCCGGAGCTTCAATTTGGACACTTGAATGGCCACCATTGGACTTCCCAATCACCCACCGACCACTTTTATTTCCGGCAGCCCATTTTTTTTATCCTGAAAGTAGCAGGCCGGCCACCTAGCTGGTGAAATGACTTTTTTGCCCTTTTTAGCTAGCCGGCCATAACCCCCTCCCCAAGTGTGTCCTAGAAGTGAATTTTGTTTTCCTCTAGGCCTTATGTCCGAGGGTTTGGCCTTTTTGGGGGAAACTTGAATTGTTTTCCCCCCCATTTTTCCCCCTCTTTTCCACCCTTTTTGTTTATATAACCAGCACTCCCAGCTGGTTTTGGGGGGTTAGAAATTTTTTCTTTGAGCCTCATATGTTACATCTCTCCCTCTCTACATCCTAACCCTCAAAACCCTTAAGTTCCTACACTATTTCTACACCACCACCTAGCACCACACCACCACCTCCATTCCAGCCACTTGGAGCTGCTTTCCAGAGCTGAGGAGCACCATTTCTTGTGCCAAGAGGTTGCCAAAGATTGGTCTACAAGGGTGAGTCATTTTTCCCCTCTTTTGAGTTCATTTTTGCATGCTTTCTTAGCCATTCTTTATTACACTTTTGGGCTTCGAACCTAACTAAAAATAGAATTTTTTTGAGCTCTTTTTCATGTTTGTTTAAGGGCCTCTCACTGTTTGAGGCTTCCTTTTTGAACTTGCTTCTTTACCTCTCTTGTATGCCTATTTCTTGTGTAGTATTTTTGGCCCACGTGTAAACTGTTTTGAGCTCTGTCATAAACTGTAAAGTGGCTTATTTTGAGCCCTTCTTCAACATTGTTGAAGGGCTCATCACTTTTTGAGGCTTCCATTTGCCACCTGCCTTTATATCCCTCTTTTGGCCTTATTTTTGCATGATTTGTTAGCCCCTTGTGCTTGTATTTTTGGGCTCTGGTCCGAACTGTAAATAGCCTTTTTTTGACCCCCTCTCCATGTTTCATTAAGGGTCTTTTGCTGTTTGAGGCATCCTTTTTGCTCTTTGTGTTTAAACCTCTTTTTAGGCCTTATTTCGTATAGTATTTTAGGCTTGCATGTGCACTGTTTTGGGTTTTATCATAAACCATAAAGTGCTTCATTTTGAGCCCCTCTTCAACTTTGTTGAAGGGCTCTTGGCCATTCGGGTCCAGCAGCTTATACTTGCTTCTTTACCTCTCTTACGGGGCCATTTTCGCATGCTAGCTTAGTCCTATTTGTGTCCATTATTTGGCCTTGCTTAAGACTGTAAACATGCTTTTTTTGGGACTTTCTTGATTCTGTCTTCACACTTCATGTTCAAATAATGCATGCTTTGCATAGCTATAGGTCATTCCATGTGCCTAATTTCATGTTTCGGGTCCCATTCCATGCATCGGGAGCCATGTTTCCATGTTTCGGGATCATTTTGCATCGCATTTCAGTGCTGAAACTTTCATGCTTATATGTCACATTCCATGCCTTGTCATGTCTTATTAGAGTGGCATTTGGTGCCTTAGGGTCGGTCCTCGATTTGCGTGCACGTGTGCACGCATCTCGAGTGTCTCATTTTCATCTAATGGCCTCCTATATGAGTGTGGCTGAGGTCCACTCATGTTGGTGTAAGTCCATTATGCATTGTGTATGCCATTTCATTTCATAGCATTGTGTATGCTAGGTTGTATAGCGCATTGTGTATGCATGTTACCTTGTGCATCGTGTATGCCATTTCATTTCATAGCATTGCATATGCTAGGTTGTATGTTAGGATTGCATTCATACATGTCATGCATATTGCATTGTGTTTGGGATAGGAATTAGCCCGAGCACGGGAAACGAGGGACGTTTCGTACTTCGAGTGACGGAACGTGTCTCAATTCCCAGTCACCGACACTCCGGGTTATCCATGATGGAGTTTAGGTTTTGTTGTGTTTATATGTGCATTCATTTCATATTGAGTCGTGCAATTCGACTCCTCGGCCATCATGCATCGATATGCGTGATTGGTGGCACGAGGATCGAGGATTACACTCCCCGAAGAGTAGTCATGCATACAGATATGAAAATACTTTGCCATGCCCCTTTGTTGCTCTCTGTTGCAGCAAATCAGAAATCAGTAGCCTTTTGGAGCTTGGCACGCATTCCAAGAGCAATTGCAAACAGAGGCAAACCGGGGCATCGCAGTGGATTTCTGCACAAAGCAACCCGGACATGCATCATTCATCATCCGAAGCAGCGTCGAGGCAGTCCCTAGCTTGCATGGTAGTTTACAGCTTACCTAGTTTAATTTGTTAATTAATTAGGATTTTGTAATTATTTGGACTGTAATATTATTTGGGACCGTATATTATTCTTTCGGACCCTTTGCGCGAGGGCAATACTGTAATAAGTGTGCGTGTGTGCGATGTATGTCTTCCAACCCCACGTCTTTCTCCCTTTTATTTACCAGCTTATGATGGTTAGATTAGGGCATATTTCAGTTAGCATACAGTATGATAGCATGTTTGCATTCATTCATCTGTCTTGCATGCACCGGGCTCGGCGCATCATACTAACTGCATTGTATTTTCAATTCCAAATTGAATACATGTTAGCTGTAGCATTTCATATGCCATGTCTAGAATCGCCGAGCCTGCTATAGTTGCACTTTTGCATGTGTTGCATTAGGCATTTCTGTATAGTTAGGATCATGCATGGATTTCTAACCTAGCTTCTGTTTTGGCTTGGAGTACTCGGTAAGTTTTATGCTTTAGCATCCTTGCATGCGTGTGAGTGACTACCATGAATAGCATGCTTACCATGAGGCTATATGCTTATGTGATATAACTGCTTGAATGCCTGTGGGTGAAGGTTGGGTTATTTAGATTGGAATAATTCATCAAATGTATGTTTTAAGCCCACTAGATAGTGGCAAAATCATACTTTTCTAAGCCCACCTGAGGGTGGCAAATCCACGTCTTAGCCTGCTTGCGGGTAGCACCATCAAACCATTTTCAAATAAACAAACATAAAATGTTTTGTTCCAATTCAGGCGATCCAGTCTATACTTGTATACTGTGCGCATCTCATAGTAATCTAGGCTAATAACCGGAATAAGAACACACAATGTTTTCAAAAATAGATATCATGGTTAGTAGAGGCCGATCTTTGATCAGGTGAGCGGGGGTGCTCACGAAGTGACCTTCCCCAATCGTACCCAAGTTCCCGAGCCGAGGCAACTTTGGTGATGACGGACATGTGGCCTTAGGCAAACGAGTCAGGGTTTCCTAAATTTCCCCAAAATAAAACATTTAGGTGGCGACTCTGTATCTGGCAAAGCAGTCCATGTTTGGCACTTCTTTCAAAAATCTGTTTTCTCAAAACGATTTGCCGGATTTGGACTCTTTGGTTCAGATTTAGAACCGTGATAATTTTAGAGTCCTGAACTGTAGTGAGCCCAATATCGAACGGAACAGGGGGACTCGTTCCTCCCCGGGGCGTTCGGGGGACGTCTACATGGCCAAATATTGATAGCCGATCGGCACACTAGATAGCCGATCGGCCATCTCTTCCTGCAAACTGCTCCTTCTACTGGAGCAGAGTACAAACAGAGGCATGGCAATACATTTGCAAGAAAATGTTCTACAACTACACCCTTTATCATGTTTGAAACTCGAAGGAGTGCAGTGCTCGACTCTCGAGCCATCAATCACGCATTTCGATGCACGATGGCCAAAGAGACCAAGTTGCACAAATCAATATTACATGAATGCACAAAAACACATAAATGCCTTAACCTCTATCATGCATGATCAAGAGGGTCGGTGACCGAGAATTGAGACACATTTCATCACTTCAAGTATGAAATGTCCCTCGTTTCTCGTGTTTGGCTTAACACCCAAGCCAAACACAATGCAATGCATGCACAACTTAACAAAGCTAATGGCATGCAAACAATGTAATACAACTTAAGCATGTAACAAAATGCAATGCAACCTAAGCATGCAAACAAAGTTAATGCAACATGAGCATGCAAGCACTATGCAATGCAATTAGCATGCAACAACATGTAATGCGATAAGCATGCAACAACATGCAAAGATGAACTTAAACCAAAATGGACAGACCTCAATCACGCCCAAATCAGTTGGCAAAATGCTATAAAATGATGGCATGAAATACAAGACAAGCATGCATGCCAATTGGCCTATCAATTAGTCATAAGAACACAACTCTCAAAGGTGCTCAAAGAGCGACAAATGCAAGTGTATGACCACACTATAAGCTCTGAAATTACATAACAAATGATGCCAAATCATGAAAGTAGCCCAAGCAATGCATACTAGTGGCTTGGAAACTCAAAGCTAACAAGTTAGAATGCACTATGGCTATACAAAGCATGACATACACGATCAAGACAACACAAATCAGAGCTTAAGCATGGTAAAACAAGGCTAAAAGCTTCTTTGAGTTGAGCCAAAACATGCAAAAATGATGATCTAGACACAAGATGCATGTTAAGGCAATAGAGAGGATCGCACTACAAGTGCATGGAGCATGCAAGGGGCCATCAAACCAACCTTAGACAGAGGTATAACATGCTGAAATAAGGTCTAATATATGCTGAAATGGAACCAAAACATGCTAGACAAACATGCTCAATCATGAGGCATTCAAAGCAAGCATACAAGACACAAGGAGAGGGGATGACCCTCTCCTATTTGGGACCTCAAAACCACATTTCCACCACTGAAAATCCTCTGAGTTTCGGTGGTGAGAATGCCAAAACAAGGTGATCCCAATAGCTTAAAAAGGAAGGCACAGAACAAGGCCAAACAAGGCCTAAGAGTGGGTAGACTACCCCCAACACAAAAATGACCTTAAACAAACATTACAAGCTTGCAAAATCAGAACTATTTACAGTATAAAGTTAAGCTTAAATCAGCATGCAAATAGGTCCAAAAGCTTAAGCCAAAATGAGGGTTTAAAAGCTAGTTGACTCACCCTTGAAGAAAACCTTCAAGAACACAACTCCAGCAGCTTTTCTGAGCTTAAACCAATCCAAAAACACTAACACTAGCTCCTAAGGACCTCAGCAACAAAAGGATGGTGTTCTAGT